>JAVQJD010074467.1:0-73892 GCA_036023655.1 Nannoperca australis | reverse complement strand
ACACACACACACACACACACACACACACACACACACACACACACACACACACACACACACACACACACACACACACACACACACACACACACACACACACACACACACGCGCTTGTAAGTAAGGGACGCATGCAACACACACAACATGCCCACATGTTCTGTTACCGCGGCTTTGTGAACGGTATTTTGAGAGAGCACTTTATTGGAAAATTTGCAGGAAAATTGGTAAAAAAGAAAAAAGAAAAAGAAAAGTAAATGTTTAAGCTCCTTATGGAAACAAAATCCACTGCTCTGGATTTATGAGTTTGATCGTTAAACTGTTTCTCAGAGCTCTGGCTTGAGTAAAATAACAATAAAAGCATATTGAATTTCCAAATTCTATCAGTTGTACGTGAGGATGAGGAGTTGCATGGGTTTTTAAATACACAAATTCGGGTTTTATTGTATCTTATCATATTTCTTAGCTTCATTATACCTTTATCTTATTAAACCAAATGACGCCATTTCTCCCCAGTGATCCGTGATGTCTCCACTTGTCAACTGTATCTATTTGCCTATCTATTTATACAGAGAGCAGCTGTAGAGAAGACCGAGGGTGTGATCCGCAGGGAGCCCACAGCTCGCAGAGTTAATGAACTGAGAGCTGGTGGCACAGAGGCAGCTGGGATGGAGAGGTGGAAGGATGGAGGGAAGCAGAGGGAGGGCAGTGTTGTGGAAGCCTGGCTTAAGGGTGTTTTCATGGTAGGATTGCCCAGGAATCTGATGCTGATGCCAGACGTGGGGAAACCCTCCGTCGAAAAACAAGGGAGCACACCCATCAACGCCGGTCCAGAGCCGGCACACGGCCCTAAAGACAGCCGGGTTAGGAGCTCTAACAGAACCAGAGCAGCTGCTGACCCACACAAGAGAGTTACGCTGTGTATCTGGTCATTTCTTTCTCTGTGTTGCTACAAAAGAAACTGTATTTTGTTGTCTGTTATTTATATTTTTGTATTATGTTGTTGGAGTCTTAGCTACATTTGCCATGGAGGCAGAAATGAACTCATTGGTTGGGTAAAACTTTAGGCAGCGGAGCTGAAGAACTGGTTGAATATGAAGCCTTGTGAAAAAGGCCACTGGTGTGACTATAAAATTATTATTAGAAGTTCATTCTTGACTTTGGGAAAAGCATTACTAACTTAAAGTCCACTTATTAGCATCTTCTGTCACTTTGATAGCGTTTCATGGTCTTCCTCAGTAAATGGAGTCTTAGTGATAATTATTATAAATTATTATAAAATTCATTTTTCAAATGAGGTTCATGTCAAATGAAGAGAGGGAGGCTCAATTCCATATTTCGATCCCTTTGTACTGATTTAAGGAACTATTTTACTTTGCTCATGTATCCTGCAACTGAGTAGCGGAGTGATGCACCTTTTTGACTTTGCTTTACCTGAAGTTATTCTGAATGATCGGTAAAGCTACCAAATAGTAGCCAGCATTCACATTATTATAAATAAATAAATATTTTAAAAGCCACTAATACTTGTTAGCGTAGCATAACTTCAAAGCTCAAACGTCCTGTAGAGCGCATGGCTAGCTCGTTAAGCTAATGAGCTAGCCTCCAAGGTTTAACAAACACACAAGTCATTTCCAAGTTTGGTTATAGTTTATTTATGTATTTATTTTTTAACCCGAGCTCCACCTTCACTTTCTGGCCAACTCGCGCTCCAAACTGTGTGTTTCTTTGTCTGTTAACTGAGGTTTAAATCCGACCGCTCACATTACGGTCGTCTCCAGAGCAGCACAGACGACGGTGATCTGCCCTCCTCTCAGGAAGAGATCAGAGTTAATCAAAGAGGTCGGGAAGAGGGGAACGAGGCCAACGCTAATTTAATCACTTCTTGTTTTGATAAACAATCTCACTGCTCCATTGTGCAGTACAGTGCTGGAGGGGGTGAATTCTTCCTTTCACAGGTGGAACAATGAAAAAGGCTTCCCCCTCCTCTTTGGACGAGTCACAGCCGGGCCGACAGGATCACACGTGTTTACGTTGCTCAGCCGTTGCCCAAACTGCACCTCACGTTGCTTTAGCTAAAGCTAATCAAGGAAATTGCTGTTTGTAAACCTCCTGGTATCAACATCTGGGAGCAGTCCCCTCTCCCTCCAAACCAAAACGGCTTAAAGTAAGAAAAAGAGAAACAAACACTGAGGCATGGCACACACACACACACACACACACACACATAAAAGTGCATGAATCCACATCACGTGCACACACACACACACACACACACACACACACACACACAACACATGCTGCATTTGTGATCCATTCCTCTGCTGAACAGGCAATGGAAACTTCTGCAAATGTAAATCTGCTGGGTTAAAAATACAGCGCATTAATGTGCACCACATGTGGCACTCTGGCAGGATGGAGGATATTTTGACGGCTGGGGGAGAGGAGGGAGGGAGGGAGGCAGTCCTGGGGTTTCTCCAACAACGGAGAGGGGGAGACACACACACACACACACACACACACACACACATTCACAGCTGTACTGAGGCGACACCGCGCTAACTCCCGGAACTCCTCCTTTTTTACCTTGAGCCTTTTCCACAAACACCACCTTGGAGTCGTGCTGGAAGTTGTGTCCGTCGATGAGCATCCTCTCCCCTCCAGGGGCGGGACACGTCTCCAAGCTCTGCTTATCCACCAGCGGCAGCTCCTGGGCCGATCTCTGGGCTGCGGGAGGGGGAAGAGAAAGCGGTCTCATCGTTCAGCCAGTACAGGACCCACTCCCCATGCAGACCTGAGCATCCAGACTGAGGCTGAGTCACTACCTAGACAGCGTTCACAGAGCTGCCGGTGAAGCTGTGAACCCTTGTTAGAAACAAGCTGCTGTTGTGCCAGTAAGTCGGGGAGAGGCTCTATGTTGTGTTTATTTACGTTTTCCTCAAATTATGGTGGATGTTTTGACTCAAATATTTGGTTTAGGAGTATCTTTCACCTTCTGGCTGCTCGTTCCTCGCATGCTGTCAGTTTTTTTCTGAAATTATATATGACTTGCCATGAAACATTTGCAAACCTCCTCTGTCTAAATGTAATGCTGATGTTCTGGCCAGCTCTCTCTTGTGAAAGATATCTGTAATTTCATCGTGATAGACCGGCATACATAAATAGAGGTTCAATAAAAGCCTGAATAGTTTTCTCATATGAGGATCATCTTTTTGCAATTTGATGCTCCTGCTTTCTGATTCTGATAAAACTCTTAATTTTCTGTTTTTGGAAACCATCAATCTTTCCCACATCGCTCTGTTTCTCTGCCTCTGTCTGTCGTTATGCCTCACTCACACACTAAGTGAATTTTGGTCAGGAACAATTGCTTTGTGGCAGCCGTTCAGAAACTAACAATGCTCTATTTCAAGGGGCTGAGATCATGGTTTAACTACTGTCTTTCATTTACCTCATAAGACTTAATCTCTATGGCAGCTCTCCCTGCCAGAACCACATGAAGTGGTTGATCCGCCTGAGTTTATCCCGGTCCAGTGAAAGGTCAATTCCCGTGCAGTGCAGAGAGGCACTGGAGTTTATCGAGCATGCATCAGTTCCCCAATTGCTCTAGTTGCAGGGCTGCATCGGATGATTACTAGCATTATCCGTTAGCCTAAAGCTTATCTTTTGATTTTGAATTTTAGAAATGAGTGGAAATAGTCACAATTTCCCACAGACCAAGGTGTTGTTTACTCCAATAAACAGCCAAAACGTCTCATTTTTGAACCTTTCTAATCTTAGATTGTTTGGTTTGAGTAGATATTAGAGGCCTGAAGTGGTAAATTTCACAATAAGAGTCTGCATCCATTCTAGCAGCTCTGAGAGGCAGTACTCAGATATGATGATGCCCTATGCTAAATGCTAACATGTTCACAATAACAATGCTAACAGGCTGATGTTAAGATTTGTCATGCTAACCATCTCAGTTTAGCGTGCTAGCATGCTAACATTTGCTTTTTATCACTAACCCCAAAGTGTCTGTGTTATGTCTTTAGTTTAGTGTTGGACAAGTAAACATTTTGACCTGATGGTGGCACAAGAAGAAAAGTCAGGAGATCATCAAAGTGATTATAATTCATCCAGATGAGAACATGAACGTCTGAACGACATTTCATGTGAATCCATCCAAAATAATTTTTTTGATCATCTTAAAACCCCTGCAATATATTTTCTAAGCCCTTATAAAAGGTCCTGACCACCATGTGAACCATTGAGCACAATTTAAGAGGCACCAGGGGACTGAGGAGTTCAGGCTTGATATGTTCAAGGAAAAGAAAAGATGATGTTTAAGATGTACTCACAGCACTCGATGGGGTTGGATGAAGCCTGCAGGGACACCGTTCTCCCTGTGGCCTGGTTGATGTGAACTCGGAAAACCATGCGCACGCGTGTGTTCTTGCGTCCGATGTCAGTCTCCCCCTTTCTCAACTCAATGTCCGAATTACGCAGCTTCAGGATCCCCGCGCAATCGATCCTGCGTTTGCGGAGACAAGAGATGAAGAGTTTGAGTCATCATGTGCATTAATGACATATAGACTCTCACAATTAATATCAGGCTGTGATTTATGCAGCATTGCTGCCAAATCAGAAGTGATATTCACTCTGGACTGTCAACAGAAGATTAACACCCCCCCCCCCCCCAGCAGAGCTGTCAGACCTCAGAGCACCCAGTCTTGTGTAACATTCAACCTCTACAGAAACAAGTGCCTGGGAACGTTCACATCAGGAATATCTTTGTTATGCACAAGAGACGGTTCCTAAAATACCGTTCCCCATGCACAAATCGTGTCAAAGGCTTCATCAGACGCTTAATAAAAGCCCCCCCCTCCTCCTCTTCCTTACTCCTTTCTGTCTGCACTGCACTCATCTAAATTTTTCATACTTAAATACCTCGAGCCTCTCCAAAAGGTTTCTGGCATTTCCATCGTCGTGCTACTTGACGCCGCATTCCTCAAAGCCCAGTTAATGTCAACTTTTGCACACATTTGAACACTCCCTGACATTCTTCTCGCCAGACATTTGGGGTCTGCTGCTTCACTGGCAAAGTCATCAGGTGTTGATGCTGAGGACCCCAGCTGTTCGGCCCTCCGCCTACGCTCACAAGCTGAGCGCAAAACCACATACTGAGGCGTCCGTTCAGTGCTTGAGAAAAGGGTTTTAAAAGAAAAGCACGATAGCAAGATGGGGGGGGGGGGCAGGATTTCTTTTAATTTAATTTGTTAAGAGTTCACTGGAGTCATACCAAGTTGTCATTTGTGGCATTCATATTAGCTAAACATTTCTCAACTCTGGTTGATTAATGAGTTAATTTAAGTCCCCCTAAGTCATCATGAATAACAACTTAAGAAATATAATAATGCCTGTATTCTATAAAGCACAATAAAACATATATATGTCACTGGAGTACACGTCAAAACAAATAAATCTCCCACAAATCCCTGATAGTACTCAGAGGAGCGTGTCCTCCGTGAGAGAAGAGAGAAACCATTTCCTGAGGTGAAGTTGTTGTATAAGGAGAGCTTCTGTGTTACATCCATTAAAGCGCAGAGAAAGTGCTGATGCTAGCAGGCTGCTGCAGACACAAACCCCAGCTCCCTGTTAGCAGCAGCCGCGAGCTTCCCCAGTAATCTGATCTCTGAGGCTTATAAAATGGGAAAGCTACCCGTCTCTGTGTGGGTAACACACACACACACACACACACACACACACACACACACACACACACACACACACACACACACAGAATACTGTCCATCAGGAGCAAACTTCACATCTCCAGATTGTTAGCTTTTTAGAAAAGCAGCGATCTAACACGGTTCGATACGGTTTCATCATCCCAAGGGGAGCAAAATGTGCGGAGGACCGGAAGGATACCTCAGTGGAGCTTATCTCTCTGGTGTTTACTGGGAGGACATAAACTATATCCATGGCAGGAGGCTGTTTTGGGAAGTTCAAGTCAAGTCTCAAGCAAGTTTAGACAAGTCCAAGTAAAGCCTTTGTCAACCTTGGCTTTGACAGGAAGATGTGCAAATGCTGTGTCATTATAATGGTCAGAATTCACACATGAAAAATGTATTTATTGGTTTACAATTCACTTAAGTTGTTGACGCGAAAGTGTCCACTGATCTCGAATGACTTACTTGACATAAAGTTGTCTCAAAAGGACTCAAAACCTGACTTGGACTCTCACTAAAGACTTGAATTTAACTCCAGATGTCTAAAAAGTTACATCTAGCCCACACATCTAGAATTATTAGCAAGTCCTTTGGGGCAAGTTCAATTCTTGAATGAATTGAATGCGAGACAAGTCTTAAACTTCTTGAGACTCCTCCAGGAAACTTAGAATTAACTCCAGATGCTAAAAAAAGTTTCATTTTCACCTGATTTAGCCCAGTTTTAACCTTTTGTAGACACGCAGACATGTTTTAACCTACAAATCACAACAAATGAAACCTCACTGGATGGGTCCAGCCCCCTGATACTCACATGGCCCGCATGTTGTTCTCCGGCAGCAGTGGGATCTCCAGGACCTTGGTGTTGTTGTGCAGGGCCTCGTGGCTCGGGGTGGACACCGTCTTCCCGGTGATACGGTGAACCTGGTAGAAGGCGTGGGGCCTCAGCAGCCTGTCGTCAGCTGTGCCGATGAACAGCTGCAGGGTCAGAGGCTCGCTCTCCATGTAGCCATGGAGCTGAGGGGAGAAAGACAGAAAAGACACAGTTGTGGTTGAGCCTTTGCGTCTAGGTAGGTGGGTCTTTCAGAGGTCAGGCTCTCAGCGCGATGGTTTTCAAACAAAGTACCCATTTAGGATCTTGTAATCACCCTTTTCATCTTCTTTTATTTACTACCAGCGGCCTGAATACACTTCCTCCATCAGTTCATGTCAGGCCTGCCAAGATGTTGATCCCACAGTAGCTGAATCTCAGGGGCCGCCGCTGCCAGAGAGCCGTAAAACCACCTACAGCGAGCAGCGTTGTGATTTGTGAGCGCGGGGCGCGCCTCGTGACAAGACTAAGCTAGTGTTTCAGAAAAGTCAAGGTCATGTCGGTCCCACCGAGCCCCGGCCAATCAGGGTCAAGAAAAACTCTCCGCAGTGATTTTTATCAGTAAAATGATTCCAGCATGATGGAGCTGTGGACAGCACAGAAGTGCTTCTCGCTGTAGCTGGTGGGCTCGACGCAGAGCTTCTAAAGTACTCCCAGACCTCCATAGGTGTTGCTTGACAGGAGGCCTCCCGCCAGGATGACCTCAGCCACCCAAACTGCAGAGCGCAGGCACGAAGCCCAAACCCGCAGGCTGAAATCTGAGAACAGCAGCTACTACTGACACACTGTCTGAGAGTTATGTATGTTATCCATACAGTGCGACGGGGGAGGAATGAGAGCAGAATACTTGGCATTTTGACATCAAAACAATGTGCATAAGAAATAATTACAGGGGCCCCCGATATAGGGATGCAGTAAATAATACAACGCATTAAATGTATAGATTATATGGAAAAATAGTTCATGTTTAATGTTCTTTTAAGAGGTTAAAGCTGCAATCCATAGCTTCCCCCGTGTGCAGACTACAGTAAAGAAAGATGGCGGAGCGTATCTCGTTGCATTTGTTAAACAGCTTCACAACAGATTACAGTGAAAACCTGATCAACATTAATTTTCTTCTTACAACACAGTAAATATGTTGTTTTGAGTGTTTCAGCACATTCCACCATACAGACTGACATAATAATGATATATAAAAAATGTTTTATATAAAAAACGTTGTGTTTTCTAGCCTTAAAATTTCAAGTTTTTAAATTGAAAATCCCAAAATGTTTCAGTCAAAGAAAAACAGCTGGACTTGGTCTTGTTTGACGAAATATTTCCTTCCATTTCATTAAAATTAAGCAATTTTGCTGCACTTGAAATGCTGCCAATAATAAGAATCAGAGGAGCTGGTGTTGTTGTCCAGTGTGGGTAAAGTAATATTACTCTTCTATCTATAATTAATTAAAGCTCAAATGCATGCAATAATAACTTTGAAAGCAGAAAGAATCTGAAATAATGGGACCTTATGAGTCAAAACTGGCATGAAGAAGCAACACGTGCACATGTGCAGAGGCAGACGCTAAACCCCACCTAATGTTCTGCCTCTGGTGATCAGAGTATCAGCTCAAACGATCGGCAGGAAAATGTTGAAATGAAGACCAGAGTTTTCACTTAGAAAGCGAGCACTAGAGGCGAGGAGTGCCCACAACGCGAGTGAAAGGCTCAGACCGGGGAGGCACAACATGTGATTTGGAGGAGGATCCCTGTCAGGGTTAAGAGCCTGCAAAAGCCTTGTATATTTGTGTAAGGAAATGGATTGCTGCCTAGCAATGCTGTTTATTTAGGCAGCAGGAAGGAGTGTGATGAAGTGAGGTAGCTCGCTCACATGGTTAGACGGTTACTTTCAAACTGTAATTACTAACAGATTACTTTTTATCTGCTTTGAAATATTATCGGCATCAAATCTACGCAAACAGAAACAATCAAACTTGATAATGTCATCTGAACGATTTCAGCTGTTTCGGACTGTTTCCAAAACTTCCAAAGAGCATGGCCGGCGTGTTTAGACTTTATCTAGGTTCGCTCTGTGATCTGAATCAGCGGCTGTTTAAAGCAGCTGCAGCAGACAACAGTTATGATTTGTTGTTGCAACCAAATCGCTGTGATACCACTTCATGCTCCTCCACCCCGGCAGTTTCACACTGGCACTGCAGCCACCCCCTCCCTAGCTCATTTTATCACCCACAAGAGGAATGCAGAGGCTCCGGCTGCTCAAGGCACCAAAGAGGAGGAGAAAGGGGTTGGTGGTGACCAGGGCTCCCTCTCCATTCCTATCATAGACCTTCCCAGCTCTAAAAAGCTGATCACACACACATTTGGAGTCCAGTGTTTCAGTTTTGCAGAGAGAGAAATAGCTGGGAATTCATCCTGTCACGCCTTTTTCTTCACATGATATTTGTTATTTGCACTCTGTTTAGAAATCTAAATTCAATCACAAGGGTCAAGGCCTAGAAAAGGCACATGACTGCAAAGTAATAATAACAATCTACAAAAAATGCACTTCAAACAGCTCTTTGGATGTGTTTTTGAAGCAGGGAGCCGATCAAGAAAGCTGAGTTCAGGCCTCACAGACTGGAATAGGGGGTATTTCCTCTCCACCAAAGTACAGCATGCAACCCTGAGCATTAACTGCGGTGAGGACTGCACACAGCACTTCAGAGGGACATACTTCAGTCTGCTGCTGGCGTAAGGGCGGGTGTGGTTGAGGCAGGCAGCAGCGATGGCATTGAACAAGAACAGAAAATAGCTGGCTTAGCAGTGCTGGAGAAAAAGAGTACCACACAGAACAGGACCGTCCAGAATAAACTCTGTAAAGTCTGGGCAGGGTTCGAGTCGGAGGAGCGACGGGGACGAGCCACAGAGGCTTTATCAGCCAGCAGAGGCTGCAGCGCCGCGTGTACCATGTAATCAGGAAGTGACAGGGATGGGGCTGCCTTTTCTGAGGCTCCCTCCAACATCTCCATCACAGCCTGCCAGAAACGTGTGTGGTTTAGCTGCTGCCGCCTCCGCAGGACGCAGAGCGCGATGATGTCAGCCGCACACACAGGAACTTTCCTAAACAAAGGGAAGTCTGTGTGGTTGGGGTGGTAGCTGGCGGAAAAGTAGGGGGGCGGCTCGGGTTTAGGTTTAAAGAGAACACACACTCTCTATTTCAGCTGGGGTGAACCCAGACCCCTGTCATTAAATCATTAGCACCTTCTCATGGACAAATACACGAGTCATGCACAGATGTGTGGCTAAAGTTGCGACTCGCTGGATGGTACAACATGTTTCGGTTTCCAAACGCCTTGTTCCTTCTTCTATTTCCTTATTCCAATGCTGAATGCAGAACACCCTTTAAACTTCAAACTGGACAGCGGGACTTTTATAAACGTTAAATTCAAGCCGCAACGTTAGCATTCCCCATTCAAAGTAAAGGGCGTGATTAGCTAACTGCTCCTCTGTTAGCTAACAAGACATTTTTATCAAATCTGAAAGGCAAACACAGAAAACTCTGCCCCATATGTGACGAATTTCTGGAAAACTGGTAGACTTACTGTAACGTATTAATAATATGTCACAAGGTATTAATTAAACCGACAGCCCGGCTCACAACTCACTTTGCCCAACATCTTGCTGCCGACCCTTTATTTATTCAGAGACTGAGGTCAGCGGTGTGGCGTAATGGTTGGGGGACCAGATGGGTTTATAACCAAAACATATCTGCAGTTGTCCACGTTTTCTTTTCTTTAGTCTCGACCACCAGAGCAACTGTGGTTAAAGCTCATGACTAAGCTCTTATAGGGCCATGCTACATCACTTTGTAACCGTCTGCACGGCAACGCAATGGAAAAGTCTGAGTCACCCTTGTCTGGACAGGAACTGACTGAGTGGACTGGTCTGTCTAATAGCAAACCTTTGGTATTCCATTCAGAAATGTGACATCTTTAAATAACATAGCAGCCAGGTCATGAAACACATGTCGCCCCCAATCTATCCTAACACATGAGGTAAGAAACAGGAGGGGGGGGGGCGTGGTAAGGAGTAGGAGTAGGAGTGAAAATGAGTCTAATGGCTGCACCGTGTGTTGGTCTAATCATTACAGGAAACCAAACAGTCTGGCTCTCAACATAGGGTTTGGGCCCCCGGGAGTGGTCGCGAGATAAATCTGAGGGGCTGCAAGATGATGAAGGTGAAAATTATGATGTTTTTTAAGTTAAGAAGCGATGGTTTAACAAACCTTAATGACGGGGTGTCCTCCGGCAAGGGCCTTTACTGCTCCCCTGCTGCCCTCCGTCTCATAATGGGCTCGGTGGTGGGACTTGGGCTGCACCTCGATCTGCAGGCTGTACGGCCCCGAGCTGGACGGCAGCTGCCAGTCGAGGGCTGGCAGGGACGGGCTGTCGGGGGCAAAAACATGTCCGACATGTCAACTTAACAAAGAGGGCGGCTTATTTTAGATGCACTTATCAAGGTAGAAGGTGCAGAATGTGAACGCTGTGATGTGCCAGAACCCGTGATAGACCTTTTAGAAATTACAAATATGTTTAAAGTCAGTAAATGTTCCCAGCAGTGAATTATCGAGTTATCCATACATGCAGAAACAGTGCATGTCAAACAATCCTGAAATGATATGCAGTTTTGTGTTTTAATATATCTTGAACACACACAAAGATATTCCCCTCAAGCTTTCTCTTTCAGGTTTGAACAAATCTTCAGCTGTAACTCAGACTGTCACTCCTCGCATACCTGACATACTGCTTTGGCTTGGACCAGGGGTACGGGTGTTGTGGCACATCCAGGAACCCTCCACAGTAGCCCTCCTTCTTTAATGGCAGGCGGTTGGAGGTGTGCTCGTCCAGACAGAGCTCCCCTGGACTCAGCTCCTCGCCTCCAGGCTCCACCTTCAGGCTGACTGTAGGGTTGTGGTCCTGGCTGGTTTTCCGGGCCTTCATGGGGATTCCCTCGCCGAGGTCAGCCACTCCATCTGTGGTCAAGGCGTTGATGGCTGCCAGTATGGCCGAGTTGGTGTACTGGTTGGTGTTTGGCAGCCAGGTCTCCTCGGTGATGCTGAGGCGAGGGGAGGTCTGCGGGGACGGCCCAGGGGAGTGATTGGGGGAGTATGGGTAGTGCTTGTGCAATGCCCCGCTGCCGTTGAAGCTGTACTTCCTCTTTGCACCACAAGGGGAGTTGGATCTGGAGCCACGCGGACCCAACCAGGTGTCATCGGTCACGCTTGTGCTAGGGGAGGTGGAGGGGCAGTGGCGAGGGGAGCCACCAGAGGTGCAGCCGTCACCTGGCAAGGCGAGGGTGGAGCCCTTGGGGGACACAGAAGGTGACTGCCAGGGGGAGTTCTGGGGAGAGTTGTCGTAGTTGTAGGAGAAGCCTGATTCATAGGAGGAGGCGTCAGAGTGGCAGCTGCGAGATGAGATGCTGCTGGCCGGACTCAGGCAGCTGGGGTCGCGGTAGCCATCTGCACTGGGGAGGGTCAGCGTCTCGATGGAGTTGACTCGCTTGGCAACAGGAAGGTTGCTCTCCTCCACCTCATCCTCAGGAAACTGACCATAGGCTGTTATCTCGATACGCGGGCTCTCCAGGGTCGGGGCTCCGTTTGGGCGGACGCTCGTGGATGAATAGTAGCCGACCACCCTCATGTCATCCTGGCTATCATAACTGTGAGGCTCGGTGACGGAGACAGATATGGTGGGGCTGGACTGGAGGCTGTGGTACTGGGAGGGAAGACAAGGGTTGCCCAGTGGGAGGGAGAGACTGACATTTGGCGTGTAGCCATATGCATCTGGAAAGCAAACAGATTGAGTTTGTTACCATGATAATCAAACACACACTCACCGGCTCCCTTTCTGAGAGGAGGACAGTTGCCAAGTTGAGTCTTATGAGAGCTGTTGGAGAGGTGTTGCCTATAATGGCAAAAGAACAGCTTGCCTACCAGATTGGGCCCTGGCTACTGCCCGATGCAGATGGCATGCAAGTTAAAACTTAACGCCTCATCTAACGGGAATCCCCAAACACACTGGTGCCAGTGACACAAAACATCCCTGAATGTCTCAAATTATACAAAGCAAACGTGGGAAAGGCAATAAAGGAGCCAAAAATAACCAAAGTCTAAAAATAACCACAGTCAAGACCAGGTGGTGGGGGGGGGGGTTTCCACTCATCATTGCCAGATTTATGCCACTTAATGCACATGCTGCAGCCAATAAAGTGTAACATTATAAAAAAACACAGATGCTTTTGTTCCAGCAGTCATCGAAACAGGAGGGACGTGATTCGTGTATTTGCATGCTGTAAAGGTGCACGCGCTACCGGTGCCAACACTCCCGCTGGGTCATATGAAACTCTGCGGGTCTGTGGCGACGGCTGAGCTCACAACCAGGGGCGGGACGGGGTCGGGGGGGGGGGGGGACTGTGCATGGGAACGGGAGTTGTGGTTGTAGGGCGCATGGGTGAATGTGACCACGGCGGAGCGCATTGATACGGATGAAGGCGGCCGCTGCAGACACAGATGTAGTCAGACGGCCTGCAGTCACCGCAGCTCCTGTCTGCTGTGAATTAAAGAGAATTAGAGGTCCCGCCATAAAGGCCATGACATCAGCGCAGCACCACGTGACTCCTTGTAATAAAAGAAAACGATGCTTGCGTTTAATGCCGCTTGCGGTGCGTGACACAGTGGCGCTGAAAGGTTTGTTTGGTTATAATTAGACTGTTGTGAATTAGCAGACGTCCTGACAGGTAGCCCGAGGGGCCACTCACAATGTTACCCACAATGCAATGTCAGTCATTAGCACAGATTCAATCCTGACTAGTTTGGGAACACTTTTTAGTCACGAGAGGCTCACAGGAGCAGAACCACGCCCCCCCTGCCCAAACCAGCAGGGCGGGGTGCACTGAATATCTCCACCGCTGCTTTAATAATGCTGCTAACTGCAAGGCACTCGGGCTAAATATAGGCATTCAGCAGGGAGGAAAGTGCATCTGACACCTTGATTCAATATAACATCACAGTTTACTGCATCGCATCCGGGTATAAAGTGTCAAACAACGAGGAGAAGTTGAATAAACGCCACATTACTAGATTTACGGCTCTGCGATAATAAGAAGGAAAGACTACTGTAATGAATAAAAGTCCAACTTACCCTCTTCAGCGGATTTCATTCTCTTCTTTGCGCAGAGCGACGTCTGAGATCAAACTCTGAGTACAGCTGCAGATGGGAGCGATTCCGTATCCATATATCGGAGTTTATATGTTCCCCAGCTGTTGCTCAGGATACTCTCTCTCTCTCTCTCTCTCTGTGTCTCTCGCCCTGTGTCTCTCTCTTTCTCTCTCACCGTAAACAAACGAGAACGAGAATTAACTAAATCAAAAAAGGCTTAGTTTCTTCAAAAAGGGGGGAAAAGTCGCAGCCAATATAGGAAATTCTAAGAGACGCGCGTCCAAATATTAAAACATGTGACAGACCGACGCAGACGTGTCCTCTAACAGAAGCTATTTTCGTCGCAGTGTTGAGATATCTGACTCTGTGTCGGGGGATCCTGGCTCTGCTGGGTCGCCGTGACGCACTGCTCCGGCGCGCGGAGGACTTCTGCGCTTTTAAAGTCGGGGATCACCTCGGCGGCGGCGCACCGCCCCTCCGCGCTCTGACGCGTCCACGCGTCCGACGAGATCCTCTCTCACGCCGGGGTTTCCACAAGCACTGGAGGCCAATTTGCAAAGCTGGCAGTGAAGCCCGGATGAATGGATGAATAAAATAAGCCTCGCCAGCGTAGAGCCAAATTCCAAACTTCAGTGATTGGAAGAAAACAAACATCCCGTACAGCCTGCTAGAGCCGACCCAGCAGAATATGAGCCAGGCTGAACATCCTTCTGAATATAAAAAGTGGAACAACTGAAGTTAAAATGACACTTCAGCGCAGAAAACACCACGACTTGCTGGGTGATGGATGTTAAAAGAAACCATGTAGCTCGTGTCCCTATGATCCATGACTTAATGAGCATGAACAGAATTCATCTGGACTTTCCACCCACTTTATCTACAGTAGGCTGTCTGTTCCTCTTGGCATCATTTACAAAGGAGCCATCAACGTGCTGCACATGGACTCTCCTATATCAAGATTTATGTGCAGACTAATCCTCGCGAGCATTTTGCATTAAACTGCTGCCACGTTCACCCTGAAGGAGACATTCATCAACCGGTTCCAGCAGAGGGCTGTTCGGCTGAAGGGTCTTCAGGTAGCAGCAGATACACAAGGACAGGTGAGCATGCCAGAACATATAGTACTGCTTAATGAGACATATATAAAACTTCCCTCAGATGCTGTCTCGTGGGGTTTTGAAGTTATTGCAAAGGCAAATCATTGCTTTTCCACTTCCTTCTGACAGACTTCACGTCTGCGAGGCACAAAACACATAATTATCTCTGCTTGCATAGAAGTACTATATAAAAATCAAGTCTTATACCCGGTCATTTGACACGCTGAACTGAGAGTCTTCATAGAGTTTTTCATAGGCCGCTTTCTGCGGCTGGTGTGCACTTATTCAGCTTCTCTCTCATTGGTGCATTGAGTCCCACGCAGGCAGGGTTGCCGCTATCTTTGGCAGGTCTGGACGTTTCAGCAGCTGGCAGCAGGCCCGTGGTTTCTGTGATGACAATAGTCACATGGTGGCTCTCTAAAAGTCTGCCCATCCCTGGAGGCGCAAAGCGACATCACTGCCCTACAGCATCTTATCAGCTGGCCCCGGTTGGTGTGATCTTTAGTGTCGGTGGACTGGAGTGTCATGGCACTGCCACTCTGACCCCGGGGGTGTTAAGGTGTGTCTTTATTTAAAAGGTCACAATTCCTTGTTGTCTTATAACTTGAGTGTCAAAAGAAAGATGTTTTCAGCAAAGTATTTTCCCGATTGTGAGGTCATTTTCTTTGCGTTTCTTTTGAAATTCTCTTTGGTCACATTTCACAAGACTTAGTGAATTTCACATCCAATATTTCACATGCAGGTGCATTGGACATTCCTGCAGCATTCAAGACATGTACTTCATCAGCACTTCAAAGTATCATTTTGGTTCCTGCAGAGTTCTTTGTCAAACATACCACATATATCCCTTTAGCACCTTGCTTGCGCAGCTGGATTTACTGATAGGTCACAGTATAATAGCCGAAGGCACTGATTACAACCATGGTCTGAAAGAAAACATAGAAAAGGCAAAAGATTAAGAGAGTCTGAGAGTCTACAGTCGTGCTAGCAGCTCTGTGAGGCTGTACTTTGAGTGAAATGCTAACGTCAGCATGCTAACATGTGCACTGCAAACATTCTGTTGTTTAGCGGGTGTAAAGTATTTGTTCACCATCTTAGTGTAGCCTGTTAGCATGCCGACGGTTGTTAATCGGCACTAAACACAAAGTACGATGATTATACAAATTCATATTTTGACCTGATGATGGTGCTGGATGAAAAGTAAGATTCACCAAAGTAGCGTTTTTACTGCACAAAAGTTTCTGTCTAGACTTGTTTAAATGTTTCAAGTGTCTCTCATTGGATAATCCTGCGGAAAATATTTGTAATGAAAATTTTAAAAAATGCAAAAGACCAAGAAAGAAAGAGTGAGTTTTGTATAAGTTGTAGATCTGTCTTAATTTTACAAAATGCAAAAGGTGCAAAGTGCACTGAATGAAATCTGCTGGACGGTGTGCATGTTTTCTACCCATCACTGTGTCTGTATCACGGTGCAAACTACTTCCTGTCGTTTCCACCTGCACGGTTTTCTCTTTCTCTCCTCCTCCTGGGATTTCAGTGATAGGTTGTAAAGAAAGCGTTTCAGAAATCAGCTTTTAATCCAGACATTTGCCTCCATTGTGCAACAAACAAGGCACGCCCGCCCCACATTCCCTCCTCACCCACTGGACCCTCGTGCCGGCAGAGCTCTCTCTCCAGCAGCGTATCTGAGGGAGTGACGGCACTTGTGAAATCCAAGCCGTCTGTTTCATCATGAGGACGTGGCTCCGCAGTCATTTGAAGAACCCCACTCGTTTCTTTGACCTCATGGAAATCTCTCATGGGGCTTGGGGGGCCTGCCTGGGGCGAATGGGGGGCTGCCACTCCACAGTTATGTGTAACTGGAACATGTGCTGCAGTAAACACTTCCCCCCCGTCTGCAGTTAATAAATAGCTCTGCTGCTGATTGACTCGTGGACTCTTCTACGTCAGGGCTGAGTTGGAGCTGGTAGTTTTTCCAGCCAGGCCTGGTGCTGGTTAGCGGACACCTTGGTAACGGGCCGCTACAGACCGGATGGATCCAGAACCACAACCGAAATTAGAGCACTGTGGATATAATGAGAAGCAACACCGACATCCTGCGTTGATGATGTTGACACGACAGAAGACTCACTATGATATCAACAAGCGTCTTTTCACTACCGACACAAATACGTTCAATTTATTTAATACTAGAGCCGCTTTTGAGTCTAAATCAAGTCTCAGTTCAGTTGAGACACGTCCACCTCAAGTCTCAAGACTTGTTTTTACAAGTAAAGTCACGGCTAACAAGTCCTCATAAGCAAACTGCAAGTCAGTGTTGTCCTTCCAGTCTCTACATGCTGGCTATTGACATGAGTCTTTTTAATCTATACACCTAACAATTATTTCAAGTCAAGTCACAGCAGTCAAGTTCATGCCAAGTCTGAAGTGCCTTATTTCAATATTGTCATATTAGCAATGGATTAAATGACCATGTGTAAAAGGACGAAGTTCACTTGTAGTGATAAATCCATAGAGAACTATTCCACAACTCTGTTTTAGCATCTTTCAGCTCTCGTTTTGGTTTTGCGGCCCAAACGTTACTGTTTCGGTTCAGTGTAACTGCTCCCATCAAGCTAAAAAAAGAAAAAAGTAGCAGCTAGCCGGTGAACAGATACTCCCTCAGGGGTTTGGTCCAGAGGAAAACTGAGCTAAAAGAGAGTGAATATTGGACTTACATTCACCTGGTGTCCTGAAGATGAATGCTAATGTTGCTCCACGTCTGCTGGATGTGTATACAGGCAACTGTTGGCTAACAAGTTCGCCATAGCAACCTAAAGACTGATCCTATGTCAATCAAATCAGCCGATGCACGTTTAAAGAGATTACGCCCACCGGGCTGAAAAGCAGCGTTTCAGTGCTCTTTATGGACGTTTCAGGTTTGTTTGTGTGCTGCTGCACCTGTAACCACACCCAGCCGCGGTGTCGCCGTGAGCATTTTAACCAGTGGAGAGGGAAAACAAGATGTTCAGTTTCTGTTAAGATGCTCTTTAATAAAAAGACTGACTTTCAGAGACGGTATTGAGGGTTTGAGGCAGTGATACACAGGGCAGTTGTTGGGCAACTTGGACTGGCGGCAGTGCAGAGCTGCCTCTTTAATCCCACAGGGACGTCTGGTTACTAGGAAACAAGTGAACAGAGCCTGTGGCACACTTTTTGTGCTCCTCATTATTGCCCAAGTGTGTCTGTTTAACTAAAATATTTAAGAGGGTTTACATGCGACAACATGTTTTTGCCATTACTGTCGCATTAAAACTGGAGCAGGTTTCAATCCAATGTTGACAGCGACACCTTCACTGCCAGCTTCCCGAGGACAACACAAACAAACTGTACACTGCAGCCCTTATGGTGCAATCATTTTGGCTAATGAGTGACACAACCACATTGCTACTTTAATCAGACCGTAGATCATCTTGTGTCCTGGAAACAGTTAAATATTTCTGACCCCACGTCTTACGGTCATCCTCGCTGCCAGCAGCGTTGCCCAACTTGGTTTCCCAGAGTTTTGCCTGGTGTCTCATCATCTTAGGAGCCCGGGAGGGGCCAAGTATCCGGGGATGGGGGAGTCAGCCTTACTGTCACAAACCCACACATTTTTTTTTTGTCGTCTGCCTTCCCCGTACGTGGCCCCTGCCAAACGCTGTGCATGCTCTGCCCAGTATGACATGGTTTGGCCACAGTGAGGTGGAAAAGACCTCAGCTCGTTTTTCTTTCCACAGTTCTACCCCTCAAACTCCAGATCCTGGCGTTATTTGTGTCCGAACAAAAACACGACGGAACATTGGACAGCGTTGTAAGATATTCATAAACTAAGAAACAACCGGCCCAAAATGTTGGCCTTCCCGCTGCTGAATCACCTGTTTGTTTTGGAAAAAATGAATTGGAAGCAAACTGAAAGAAATGACTGTACTTCTTTGTGTTTTTGAGCCTCTCACCATGTGTGCTATTTTATAAAGTGTTTCTTGATGTTGAATATTAAAACATTATAAATAGTCTCTTATGGCCACAAATTGAGTTAAGACTGTGACCAGAAAACTGTCTTCTGGGGACAGTAAGTAATCTGCAGCCTCTATTGTGCAGAGACCTCCGAGGGTCTTTGGCAGAGCTGACAGGGGCCCGAAAACTCACGACGGATGAAAAGAAAGGTAGATCAAACACAAATGTGTGGTGAAGACAAAACACATCACCATGAAAAATGCTGCTTCCGTCACTGCTTGAGAATGAAATGTTGAGGCTTAGAGGCCTGAAATCTCACCAGCTGGTGACGCAGCGGTCGAGTCCGTGGTATTGATCAACCCTGTGTTTATAGTACGGTCAGTTTGAGCTGTTAGCCTGTAAATAACCTTTTTGCAACTTTAAAAATTCCTGGGGTTTTTGTTTTTTCTTGGGGTATGTGAGGTATTTTGGTGTCATTCAGCCTGTCAAAGGAGCGGTGACCCCCGCGCCCTCCACCCCCCCACCACCACCCCTGCTCGGCCAGACTTCCTGTCTCCCATCAATGTTCTCCTTTTCTCTCGGCTGCTGTGACGGAGTCTCCTGCTCTGTTTCCTGTTGTGATGGCCCGTCGCTTGGTTACGGCCAAGGGAGGAGTTGTCACAGCCAGGGGGAGCTCGCAGGAGGCCGGGGGGGTTCATGTTCTCTCCCTGGCGGTCTCAAAGCTGGCGTGACGCTGGAGCACAACACAGAGCCACGGCTCCTCGAGGCACACAGCACTTTACCATCTCTCAGCTGCTGGTCGTGGTTGCACAGTGTTGCCCTCAAGGTGGTTTACATGAATCAAGAATGGGGCTAGTGTAACTGCGGGGAAGTGTGGTTACCACAGACCAGATTGTTGCTGCGTACACACCGAGGCCTGTGAGGGAGTCCTGTTGACGTGGGGAAGTTTGTACCTACACCCTGATGAACACACGTTCAGTCACTCCCCAAATGCATCCGCATTAAAGAAAACAATGTTTGAAAAGTGTCCGAGGTTCTTTTCTGGCAGAGATGCAGACACTGTTTGCAATTATAATTTGTTATAATATGAATAATCCTGTCTTCCTCAGTGAGAGAACATCATTACCAGTAACTGTCTCTGCTGGTTGTTGTTTTTTAATTCAAACAGGGTGCTGTGGAATTTCAGAGCGAGCTCAGTCAGATGGAATAAGGCTGCAGAAGCCACTTAGCTGCTTAGTAACAAGATAGCATAATAGCATAATGGCAGGTCTCCCCCTCCTGTGTATAAAAAAAGCAGCAAAATTGCAAAGAACCAAAAGAAACAACTCGTTTGACAAATGTTCCGTGCATCTGAAATTTCTGCTGCGTAAGTGTTTTGTATCCCACTTACGGGCTGGAGAAAATCTACTTTACACGAGAAGCATTTTTCCAACCCGTGCTGGAGGGCTTCAAATTAAGTTATGGAGTCTTTTTTTTTTTTTTTTACGACAGACAACAATTTGTTGTACAACAGATGAAACATTAGATTATTTACTTCCATTCTGACAATGGAACGGCTCCGCTGTTGTGTTTCCGCACTTAACACAAGCAGCATCTTTAATACAGAAAAAAAAAAAAGAGTTGATGGCGTTCGTCTCTCATCCGTGTAGGTTTTCCATAAAGCATCCACCCAGTGACCACATTTGACTGTCAAAGTGCTGCAGCGAAGGAAAAAAGAAAAAGGCTGCTTGGATATAAGAGCTCTGGTAATGACATGAATATTTCATAACTAAACCTGCATCTCAGTTTGTTAAGAAAATAAAACAGAAATGTGCCTTTTTATGGTGAAACTGAGGCTACTGGAATAATGAATTAGACCACCACTGTGTTATATGCATTATGTTGTTGTTTTTATTTGATGTCCAAGTATTTACTGCTTGTTTTCTCTGTATGTGAAGAACATTTTCTGCCTTTTCTCAAGAGCACCTCAACTACCTGCACACTTATCCCCTTCACTCTTCTCTATTTAAAGACGCATTTACCAATGACTTAACATACGCAGAGAGCGGTGTGAGCTGCAAAGTCACCTGTGTGAAGAAGAACTCACATTAAACTACATATGGAGTCATTTGCTGTATACGCCCTCGAAAAGGCGAACCCATCTCCATCATGGCTTTCTTTTAGTAAAACTAGTCAGTAGCAATCAATAACATTATATGCTTATTCTAATTCAGTACAGTCTATAGACGGTATATACAGATGGACGTACTGTACAAAAGTTAAGCCATAATATCCCGGGGATACAGGTGCTGCACAGTTGTCAATCATGACGCCACATCCTCTTTTAGAGGGTGAAATAATCAATAATCAACGTATCAGAAAAGTGAACACTTGAACAAACATAAAAACTACCTTAAATGACAAAAACCATCTTTTAGAAAAATGGATTTTGTACTTTGACTTTTCAGTTTGTCCAGTGTGCCGTCCGCTAACATGGAGAAGGCGGGGCTTATGACCAGTACTGCAGTCAACCACCAGGGGGCGATCCAGATGTTTTGGCTTCACTTTTGTGGATCTGTCGCATCGTCCATCTTTAAATACAGTCTATGATACAATCCGAAACACTGCTGGTAAAACATATACATGCCTAATGTTGTGTATGTGCTTCATAGCTAGTAACTAGCGTGCAGCGGGGCCCCGTCTGACTACCTCACGCAATTGGGTAGTATTTTGTAAACCACTTAGATTTTTTTTGGTTTTGTTAAGCATTGTTTCATCAAGAAACCATAAAGTAGAAGATTATTCCAACAAAGGATTCTGTTAGCACAATAAATCATTAGTCACGTGAACATTATCCGCTCCATCAAAGCTCCTCATGCAGCACATTAACTGCAGCTGGTTCGGAGAACACACCACAACAATCTTCCATAGACGCACGCACGCACACACACACACACACACACACACACACACACACTGCAGGAACAGTAAAGTACAACCAATCACAGCACTACTTTCCTTCCTCGTGGATGTGCAGCTACAAAGTGAAAGCGAGAAGATGAAAGAAGCGTTCTTAACATGTTAAAGCCATCGGACCATCACATTCATCACTCCGTCACAAAGTACTTCCTCCACTGGGGGGAGAAATTGATAACACATTGTCTGTTTGCTCAACGACTGCCTTTGATTACATAGAGAAACATAGCTTTTTTGTTTTTTTTACTGTATACATTAAATGTTCCTCCAGTGTCTGACTTTAAAAGCACAATCTGTAATTACTAGATGGTTGGGTTTAACTGCGGCTCGTTTTACACACAGTAAGAACTTATGTTTGAAGATGCATATTCTGCTTTGAATAAGTTTGTTTCTGTTTTTGGATCAATTAATCAATTTGTTTAAATGACTTTCATTATATAACTTTAAACACACGTTTCAAAACACAAATATTCTGCGTTAAAGAACAATTTGTTGGATTTTTTTTCTTCACAAAAAACGTTTAATTACAGTTTACATCTACTCCTCACGCATCGAACACTTCATAAACTATGAATTTGTTGATCATTTCCATTTCAAAAGCTGAAAAACTGCGGCCCATCCTCAGTGTCGGTGCACTGCAGGCTTGAAGTTTCTGCATCACACCTGTGGAAGCTGCATACTGGACCACGATTGGCCTCCATACCTGTGATGTTACAAAATCCTACACGTCTTAAACTTAAAGGTGAGCAAATAAAACATGTCTTCCTTCAGCAGATGAAAGTGAATACATCAGTCTGCACAGTGACGCTCAAACATCAAGTAACAATAAGCCAAACACATTTTGAGTGGAGGGGCCCTTTAAAAGTATTTTAACATTTGGACATTTTGATTTAAAAGTCAGTTTGCAACAGTTATAAATAAAAGTAACGTGGACTTTAAAGAACTTGAAGGTTCCTAAAGCTTAAAAACGTGTCTTTGTGAAATCATATTACTGCATGGTGGTCATGGGGAAGGGGGGTTAAAGTCTTCATATTCAGCCATGAGACCCTGTAACTACCCTCAGTTCTTCCAGGGTTTAGTCTCTACCTCCATCTAGTGGCCACATGATGAACTTCACGACGACACCCTGACTGACTTCAAGTTTTTGTTACTTCAAATGTAAAAAAAAAATAAAAAGGCTACTTTTTTTGGCATCTGTCGTTTCTTTTTATTATTCATTAATCAATACAATAATATATTAAAAATAAAAAGACATACTGTTAGAAATCTGGAAAGCAGGTTTATACGTCACATACACAGAACAAAGAGCTCAACAGGAAACAGGAAATCAACATTCGGAATTGCTCTTCATAAAGAATGTAATAAATGCTAATTTGCATTAAAGTGTCGGAGTTGCACCAACTCTTTCCCAAATAATCCACCGTTGGTCCTTTTTCTTAAAGTGTCGCTACATTTTTACAGTACGGTTGCCTTGATTTAAACAGAAGTTTAACTATGTTTAGGAATGATCGACCTGAGTTCAACTCAAGAAAAATACCGACTAATAAACATAACTATACCCTCTTCACTGGATTGTACATTTGAAAAAGATCCGTTTAACTTTCCTCCATCAGATTTTCTCCCCCACTGTGTGTACACGGAGTGAATGATAAAACTCATTCCTCCTTAAAAAAAACAAAGAGCTGAATGTCAACGCCTGCTACAGGCCAAAGTCACCCAGAGGCCCAGGGGAGTCATATTGTCAATAAAGGCCTAAACACAGAGCCGTCAGTGTCTCCGGGTCCTTCGTTGTGACTTTTAAAGCAGTTTTACGATCAGAAAAGAAATGTTTTCAGAGAAGAGCAGCAGGACTCGAGCTCCTGGAAGTTCAGATCTGGCAGCAGAGGTAACAAAACCAAACGCTACCCAAAAGAAAGAAAACCCTCTGACCGACAGCGGAACATCCAAAGCTGCGAGATTCGGCTTAAGTACAATAAAATACATCATAATGAGGCACAAATCGAGGTGCCACGCCCTGACGAGAGGAGGCGGCCACCGACAGACATCAGAAAATGTAAAAATGATGCGATATAATCAAGGCCAAATACGTGGACAGTTCAACATTTACGTTGCTATGGAGTGCTGGTTTGACGCTACGGAGACGATGGACTGATGAACGTAAAAAGGACATAAAACAGCAAACGCGCACAAGTTCAGTTTGAAGCAGCTTCCAGCATTTTCTTTGCGTCATCGTAAATGGTCTCAATGTTGTAATAATGCACATCTGTACGAGCGTTAAGCGCAGGGAGGTTTAACGTTGACAGCAGAAGTAATCAAAGCTGCGTGTAGAGGCTTTATTTACAGTTTTTTTACCCCTTACAGCAACTCAACACTGTTCACAGATGCAGGCCAGCAACTGTAATTAATACCTAGAATAAAAAAAGAACACCTAAAAAAAACTCTCCACATATAAAAGTCTTAACGTTGACAGTAATGAATCAGAAGTGTATAAAATGACACTTGAAGCTGATTTGATTGAAATGCTTTAAAACAAAAGAAGGCAGATTGACCCGTTCAGACAAAACGGGCTCCAGTGTTTCCGGCCTTCTAAGTGCAGTCACTCGAACCTCGTCGCTCTCCTTTTCTGTGACTAAATCCGTCCTTTTATAGTCTTTTTTCTTGTATGTGCTCTGTTTTTTTTCAAGTTATTCCAAGTCTCAGTGACATAATCCACAGAACAGTTATTTAATTGCTTTGTATTTCGACTGTTCCAGTGGTCCCTGGACCTCCACGGGTCACCTGTCCATCACCGAGGATCAGGGAGTAAAAAAAAAAAAAAAAAGAAAGTGTTGAAAATTGAAAGAAGCGCCAATACTACAAAATCAAAACACACGTAGTCCAAGTTTGGCTCAAGAAGACAGCTTGGAGTAGCTCGGAGGGGAAAACTTGCGCTTCAGGTATTTGATTATGTAGAGAGGAAGACAGCTGACCAGCGTGATGGTGGACACCTTCCACAGGAAAGGCCAAGTCGTGATGAACGACAAGTCTGCAGAAGAAACAGAAGAGAGAGCAGCTCAGTGCACAGGCCTCAAAGTGTGTGTGCTGTGACGAGCGTCAGCATTCAAATCGAGCAACGCCGGAGTCACTTGATCACAGGAGATCAGAGCAACATGAACAGTCGGATGCTGTCTCGATGTGTTGAATCCAATCACGTCGTGTTGGATTCTGTGCGTTTGTCACATCATTACAATGAAAACTCAACAGTGCAAGGAACGACACAAACGACCCAAGACAAGAAAAGACCTGCAGTGCAAAGGACGTAAAAAACAAGCAAAAACAACAAAATAATCCTCAAATGAAACGGACAAAATGACGAAGACAGTAAACACATCACAGAAACATCAGATGCAGAGAGACGGATGAGGACATGAGTTCACAGGCTGCACACCTACCAAGGAAAGCTCCGAACGACACCCTGCCTATGCCTGTCAGCAGAAACAGAGTGAGTGTAGTACAGAACCATAGAGAAGAGACGGGGGGGGGGGGGGACGGGGGGGGGACGGGGAATACTGCACAAAACCTTTCTGCCAGGTTACAACAAAAACAACAACGAGCAGGTGCAGAGAAGAAGAGCTCGGCCCGTTTAATACCGGACGTGACAAACCAAAAGTAAAGAGGGAGAAAGTCGGAGCTCGTGCTCCAGAAAAACAGAGCTGGAATGATTAGTTCTTAAAATGAGTTGAAAAACATTTTATTAAGAGATGAATCATTTTCAAATCAAGCAGAATTGCCACATGTTTTGGTTCCAGCACCTCAGATGTGAGGATTTGCTGCTTTTCTTTGTCATGCGATGGATACCTGAACGTCTTGTGGTCAAAACAAGCCACTTGGAAACTTCACCTTGAGTTCTGGGAAATTATAATGAGCATTTTCCTGACATTTTATAAAGAAATAAACGTCACAAAGTGGATTCATTTAGATATGAATCACCGGAAAGTAAGTGAACTGTTATTGTGCCAGAAACCTTGTCTCGTTGTATTTATTATTATTATTATTATTATTATTTGGTCCTTTGTAGGCTGCAGGTTTCATCGTTACAGCTTTTTAAGTAAAAACACATTTCCAGCACTTTTAAGGTTCCTAAACCAAAAATGTCAAGACCCTTGAAGCCTTAATGATCACGTGTAACTGTATTGTTACGAATACGAGGAGTATCATCGAATTCTAGCATATTTCTTAACCTTGAACACACAACAGTTAACATTTCCAAACTTTTAAGTCTGTTCAAACCAAATGTCATGAATGCATCTCTGAACCAAGAATTAAGCTTTTCTTTAAATTCCTGAAGCTTTTAGAGAAATACTGTAATTTCTGGGGGCGGGTGCCTACCGAAGTACTCGTTGAGGAAGGCGAGCGAGGCCAGGTAGCAGCCCAGGCTGAAGAACTCGGCCACCACCATGAGCCAGTGCCAGGTGCGAATCGTCAGCGCCACCATCAGCAGCTCGGTCAGGATGAGCGCCGTGAAGGAGATGGCGACCACGTGCACGAACTCCGACTCAAACAGCACCAGCGCGCCGTACATGAGGATGCCACCTGGTGGCGCCGGAGGAAACAAACAAACAAACAAAAACAAATCAACCACATGGTGTCTTTGGAACCATTTAGTTCCAGGATCCGTCAGGAGGGGTTGTGTGTCTGTGTTTTGACTATTTGTTTTTCTTCATGCATTCTTTCTATGGTCTGCTGGACACAAACAGCTGACTGGGACGTTGAGTTAAGGATTAAATGTGTCTGGATCTGATTCAATAACGTTATTTATGAGGGTAAAAGATGCACAATGTGCTCCAGTGTGTCTCACTCCGGTTAACTTCTTTCAGCGTCCAGACACTCGCTCATCTTTGGGCGCCTACTGTATCTTGATAGCGTTTTCATTTAATCACAAACACAAATTGAGCTTAATAGCCTATAATTGATCACGTAATTGCTTTTTCGTACAGCCTTCATACACTGCATTCCAGCGAGTCAAACTCTGTAATAAATTAAACGAGGTCGGTGCTTAATATTTTCCAACTCTGCTCTCGTATCGTCTTCACGTTTCTTTCTTTTCTTTTCCTCCACAGACCCGGTGTTGGCCTTTAATTAAAAAATCTGGAGCTGTCAGGAAGTCACGCTCGAGCAGGAACATAGATCTTTCTCACACGCTGCATGGCTTAGCGATTACAGAAATATCGATTTACTGGACGGACAAAAGCCCACATGTAAAAGCGGACGGCAGTTGGAAACCTAAGATACTGAGAAAGTGACTGAGAGTTTGAAGGGGCCCGGGGACCCTGGTATTACACCCAGTAGAAATGATGAAATGGTGGTTGAAGAGTTGACAGTCTACAATACCAGTCATTCTTTACAGACACTGTCATGTTAAAAACTTAAAGGTAATTCTTATGAAGCAAATATATTTATCTGGTGATAGAAGGAGTCTGTGCAGCTCACCTTGATACACACTGATCAAAACCCAAATGAGGAAAGTCTTGAAAGATAACGAACGGCCCTGAAAGAGAGAAACGTCACCCGTGAGTGCGACAAACTGTACTTTCACATGGTGTGTCCTGCTCAGAGGTGTGGACAAAAAGGTTAAAAACACACATTTTAAAAAAAGGTGCTGTACCTTGGTGAGGTCTTTATAAAGCTCTGGGTAGAGAAGAGCCATCTCTGGCTTCACGTCTTGGTCCAGAACCAAGGAGAACACAGGAAACATGGTGTACATGGTGGCATACCTGCACACAACACAGCGGTGTAGAGACACATGATCCGACACACCCGTGGTCTGTCTCCGAGTGCCAATATTAGACATGATTAGCCTCCTCGTGTCTCAGCTGTCCAAAGACCATAGTATTTAAGTAATTAGTAACTTTATGATGCCAACAGGCAACTAAGACAGTCAGTCAGATATACTGGATAGACTGGAGACCCACGGGGAGGAGGGTAAAATTAAAACAAGAATTGTTTTTTTAGGGCAATTAAGTCATAACCAAGAAGGTTCCTGAGACTCTGGGAGAAGGTACATACCCAACCATGAGGAAGCCCTGGTACAAGGGCACAGAGGCAAAGAAAAATATGGAGGAGAAGACAGCCTGAGGACAGAAAACAAAAAATTGTGTCGTAAAAATTGTGTTTGGCTTCACCACACAGCGCAAATAAAATCAAATTGAAAACAGACGTCAATAACAAAGCATCAGCAAACACGACTTTAAAAGAAATACATGCCGTCGTAAAAGAACATTTCAGAGGTTTTTGTTAAATCATGGAGGTGAGTCTTTGTCTTTGTCAAATATATATATCTGCCCGTGTTTGATCTGTACCTGCATGGTGGAGATGATCATGCCTCTGTGCATGACGAACTGGCCCAACGCCGCAGAGCGCTTGTAGCTGTTCCTGCCGTGAACCATGAGCAGGCGGCCGATGTGCTTAAACTGAGTGATGGAGAAGTCTGCGGCCAGAGACGCCTGCTTCCCTTCCTGTTTGCACACGAGCATGAGGACGCAGTGAGGGCTCGCACATCCCAGGAGACAACGAACAGACGCGATGACGCGACCGTTTCATTTTCGGTTTACATGTTGGAAATCAAATTCAAGCAATAAAATAAAGCATTTTCCAAACTTTCAAGACCTTGTACGAAGTCTGTACAATGCTACTGCTGGGTTGTAAGGCACTGTTATTTAAAAACTACCTGCTCCTAAAAAATAAACCCATATACAAACCTCAGAAGTGACAGAAGGCAGATACATGTGCGTGACCCGACTGTTAGTTATTACAAGACATTTCGTCCCGATGTTCCAGTGCTACTAAACTTCTAAGTACTAATAGTTTTACTGTTTAATGACATTTGTTAATTTAAGATCATTATTACCTTTCCCTCGATTCCGATGCCACAGTCTGCAGCCTGGATCATACTGACATCATTCCCTCCATCACCTGCCACAAAAAGGACAACATTACTGTCCCATGTATGGTTCTCTTATTTATATTTGACAGCGCTCTTTTCTATAAAACAATTAATGAAATATATATATATATATATATATATATATATATATATATATTTGTATTTGTATTTGCCAGTCTCCCAAGACTGGCAAAAAAAAAAATATATATATTTATTTATTTCCCTCTGGTGTTTTGAGTGTGTGTTAGTGTTATATACATCTTCAGCACCTTGCTTAACATCGGTGCAGTTAAATTGTCCCAGCTGAAATACGGCAGCTCAGTATTTAGACAGTTTTCATCAGCAGTAACTGATTCATTTCATCTTCTCAGTCTGTTTGTTTGTTTTGCACCCCCCCCTTCCTCCCATCCTCCTGACAGAATTTCCCAGGTGAACAACCGCCCCGGCTCGTGACGCCGCTGCCACGTCGCCCGTCAACACTCACCGATGGCGCAGGTTCTGTTGGCAGTGTGCTGCTGGAGCAGCGTGACGATCTGGGCCTTCTGAGTCGGCGAGCAGCGGCAACAGACCACCGCTGGACACTGACACGCCAGCTCGACAAACTCGTGCTCGTAATACCGCAAGCACACCTGCAACACGACAGACACGGAGGCACAAATCAACGTTTACTGGACCACTAAAAGTATGTGCAAGCCGTCTTTCGATATGTTAATCAGTTTGACTCTGCTCAGTTTCTCCCTCCAACTAAATGTAAAACTCCTGCTTAGAGCCGTTACACATTTTCAGCAAAAGTTCCAACTCTTCTGCCTCATAAAAACATGATACTTTGTATTCTCTCCTCGTCTGCTTGGCTGCATCCTCAGCATCATCTGCTGTGCTGCGCGGTGCTGTAGTACCTCTAAGGAGTCTCCAGAGATGACCAGAGCACAGTCATGTTTCCTTCTGAAGGCGTTGAGCTCCAGATGGGCCTCTCCTCTGTTGGAAACCTGCTCGAGAGCCACACAATACAATTAGCCGTGAGGACGCTGAGGCTCTTGATCGTCTCCCATTATGTAGGCGCATTATGAAAACACCGAAGCGCCGGGAAAGAGGGAAAGTAAAACATACCGGTCTGAAGACGTGGATGTCTTGGTTTCTGGAGACCAAATGGGAGCTTTTGGCGATGCACGTAGCCGTCTCGAGCTTGTCCCCCGTCAACATCCAGATCTGTGCAAAACAAAACAACAAGATCGCCACGTGAGAGGCGCGGCATTTAAAGGTCGATTCACCGGACTTTCTGGGTATTTTTCACCCATTCAGTTGCTTTTACTGACGACTTAAGACAATCAGGCATTTTCCTAAATTGTGTGTCTTGTTGTGTTTTCTGATCCCATCCCTAAACCTTCATGCGAACCTTGATGCCAGCGTTCCTGAGCAGCTCCAGCGTGGGCCTGACGTCCGCTTGCAGTTGGTCTTCCACACCGGTCAGACACAGGAGCTCCATCTCCCGCTCCAGGCTCTCCACCACTGCTGCGACCTTCAGGGCTCGGTCGTGGATGCTCAGCTTCGCCTGGTTGTAGCGGCTCTGCACACAGAGGGACAGAGGGAGGTGACCCCGGTATTTTCTTTACTCGTTTATTTTTATTTCCGTGTCGTAGGCACCAAAAGTACAGTTGCAGGTTATTTTGCAAAATTAAATATTAATATAATATTCTGCCTTTTCTCCCAAGACTGGCAAATACAAATCAGCTAAAAAAAGAAAGGTTACCTTCCTGAAACACAACTTAAGCTCTTCAAAAGCACACAGAAAAAAGGCTGCAACAGACCAGGAAACTGACAAAGACAACAGAAACAAAAAGAGGGACCGCTGGACATTATGCTCATACTGTATACCACTAACCTCTAGTTCCACTTAAAGCTTCCTTAAAGTTAATGACTAGATTGTACAGAGAGCATGATTAAAACAGCCTGTACTGCACATACAGTTGTGCTCATCCATACCTCAAAGTCCTGATACTGCTCCTCAGACAGGGACTTCTTGGCCACGACCAGCGTCCTCAGACCTTCTCTGGCCATGTTCCCACACTGACAGAGAGGAGAGGAGGAGGTTGGTATATTTTCAATTTCACGTGGTTATCCACAGTTTTATTTCTTGGCTGAACTGATTTTGGTAATGTGAAATAAACATTTGTGCATGTTTGATGCGCGCCCCCCCCCCCGATGAATATATATAGGGCAGATCATCTGTTCTATGGGAGCAGTACACCATGTACAGTACTTGTCAATAGCTGCATATTGTTACCAACACCAAAGACATCGATAGTGAATAACATAGCCTCTGGTGAATTTCAGAGGACACAGTTAAACAAAGGGACGGATGGCGGTTTATTTTTGATATGAAACACCAATGGAGCGATTCTGTCCTGCTGATTGGTTATTGACAGGCAGAGTAAGTGCCGCGCCGGCTGATTTGACAGCGGGATATTACAGCCAACAGGACATCATTAGCAGCATTGTTCGAGAATATGACATACTGTAATTACATCAACTTTATGTAGGTCACTAATTAAATCAAACGCCGCCCCCGGTGCCAAATGACTCAATAATGCCAATATAATTATGAACATAAGCACACAAGACCTTCGACCACCAGACTGGTGTAGACACGGCCCGCTGACCTCTCGATGAATGTCCTCATTAAGAGACTGGACTATGACTATGTGTGACAATGCATATGTTTACGCAACACGACATTACACGTTTGTCATTTTGCTAATGTTCTCATGCAAAGTGAGCAGATAAAAGCTTTGTGGTGTTGCAAAAATTCCCAGTTTTGGTTTTCTGATGTGTTTCTAGAGCTTTTTGTTTGTTTGTTTGTTTGTTTACAGCTCCTAAATATCTTTGTGCATCATGTTGTGGGAGAATAGTGTACGTCAATGCAAAAATCTAGTTTTTTTGTACGAATACTGTTTTGCACTCCAATATAACACTGGTTCTATCCATTCAGCTAATTAAAAAAAAGAGCAATACACAGCGAATGCTACACTCAGTATGAAGTGAAGGTTTGTCTTCTACCTCTTCTTCCAACCAGTCGTTATACTGGACGATGCTCGCCATGGCAACATCGGCGCCCTTCATGTAGAAAGTGATGTCTCCCGTTGACTCCTCCTGAATCCAGATACAAACGTCAGTTAGTACACTTCCTGTGTGCAAGTGCAGCAGAACAACGTACATCTGCACCAATCATCATACAGCATGTTAAGTTCAGCAGCAACAACCAAAAGCACTACAATATATTCTGTGAGGTGTTTAAGGTAAAAACTCAAATCTCTGCAGTCGCTGTAGAATAAATGCATCTAGAGACGGACACAAAACACGTGATCCAGCGACAAAAAAACACCACACAGGAAAGGAGCATCCACACATGTCGTTATGTACAAAGTTTCACACCCTGACGATGATGCCCATCCTTTTGCTCTCGGAGGTGAAGGGGAAGATCTGCAGGATGTGGAAGGAGAGAATCTGTCCAGAAGGAGTCCTCAGCTGCAGGGAGGTCAGGTCTCTGTTCACCAGGGTCAGGCCGACGCTCTGCGTCCAGCGCACCAGCTCCACCTGAGGAAAGTGTAGCAGACCGCGAAACTTTGACATTTGGATTCACAATGAAGCTTTAATAAAAACAATGTGGGAGAAAAAAAGACCCATTAATGAACAACATGTGAAAATAAAATAAAAACTAATAAAACAGGCCAATGAGGAAATGAGTTAATGTAGAGAAGAAAATCCAAAATGAATGTAGACCCTAAGCTGATGGAATCTAATTTGACTTGTGGTTGAAATCCGAGGCAGGAGAGAGTTACGGTATCTCCAGAGCTGCTGCGCTCTTCTCATTCAGCTCCAGATAAGTGTTTTTCTGTTTCTCTTTCCTCTTTTTCTCCTCAGCAGGAACTGCGGCCCCCCGAGTGAGCGTTCAGCTGCACACGACTCAATCCTCAATGGGTTCATTTTCAATTTGCTCACTCAAAGGTTGTTATTATACTCTGACCTACAAATTGGAACTTCCTGTTAATACCCCATCATTTCTCCTGCTCCCCCTTTGAGCTCCGTAAAAAAAAGGGGCTGCCTATGTTTACTTAACACACATCTGTGTGTCATTATCCTGGCGTGTGTATGTGAGCGCAGCCACACACACACACACACACACACACACACACACACACACACACACACTGACTGCGTGCTGAGGATCCTTCTTCAGGTCCACAGAGACGATTTAAAAGCTTTGTCAACTTTGATTCCAACTGCACGTGAATCACGCGTTACCACTTGATGACGACGGCAGAGTGGCGTAAACAACCCGATCAATCATTTCAACTGTGTTCACAATGTTCTAGTGATCATGTAAACAACAATGAACAGCAGCTAAAGCGTATCACGACAACATCACAGTTCTTCTCCTGTAAAGCATTGTGGGATAGTTTAGCACGGTTTAAATATGGATTTTTCTGTATACTGTTTTTATTTCGCTTGAAGTTCAAGCTGTGAACTACTACTTACTACTGAGAAAAGAAGCTTTGTTGTTTATCCTTCAAACGGATTATAAACTCATTATTAAAAGCAAGACAATTAAAATCGCTTGAGTGAGTAATACAAATATCTAAACCTGTTAGCATCACAAACAGCCTACATGGTAATACTTATATAGATATAAATACTGTAAATTAGGTTATTTAAGAACAGGAGAAGGAAGCCAGAAACAAGAGGAGCAAACAGGGTCTGACTGGCACATCTTTTAATGCGTTATCAAAACTTTTATTTGAATAGTTTTCATTGTGGGATATTATCTTAATGTTATTTTTACCTACGGTTTTATTTGATGTGTATTTTATTCCCCTGCTCTGTAATTACTGCTGGTTAATTATGATGGCAGCAATGTTAATCAATATTTTATATTATTTATAGAACGCTGAATCCTTTCCAGGCTTTGCCTCATTGTTACATCTCCAGATCAAAAACTGACACCACCCGGTTACGTTTACAGGAGGTCATTATTCCTTCAATTGTAATCATTCTTCCTAAATGTATTAACTTAATGCTAAAATCTAAAAGTAAAAAGGTATTAATACAATTGATCTGTGAAGCTTCTCAGTGAAAGAGTTTGCATGCACGTTATTATATCTTTAAACCTTCTTGATATCAATCTTTTATTATTGAAACATGGGGTCTAATTGCACCGAACCCTTATTGTAATTGATAAAGCGCCCACTTTCCCGGACATGGAGGTCATTAAAAGCTACAGTGAAGTGCTCTTGTCCGATATTACAAGGGTCAAAGGTTACAGGGGGAGTCTGTTCACAGCCCGGCTGACCAGCGGGTCAGGTGACCCCCGTCACGACCTCGGCCGATGGCCCACTTCATCTCCTTAATGACGGCTCATTACATTAGAGAGGCTGAGCAAAGAGCCAAACACACTATCGCTAACAGAGGTGCGGTGGCCAAGATCTGATGCCGCAGTCAATGAGAGTGAGGAGACGCGGGGCGGGGGGAGAAGAGAGGGGTGGAAATAAAAGGACAGACGGAGAACAAAGAATATAGCAGAAGGGGAAGGGAGAGCTCCACCAACAATCACAGACCTCCACCTCTCATCGTCTCGGAGAGAAAATTAAATATTGATCAATACAAGCATTGTGAGACAATGGAAAGCAGGGATATAAATAAATATATAACTCGGGGGTGCAGACAGACAGACAGACATACCTTCATTTTGATTGCTAGACTTGACCGGCGGTTCGACACAGAGTATGCGAGTCTCACAAAAGGCTTTACGGAGCCTCACGTGTCGTGGGTGATAAAGATGCCAGCAGTCTTGAAATGGGTGCGTTTGGTGCAATGAACTAACTTTCAATGTACATTAAACAACAACTCTTTAAACAAATACTGACGCTAACTTCTCCAGATCTAAAAAATGTATTTATCATCAACCTCCTCCTCGACTTTCTCCACTGATACTTTCTGCAGAATGATTAGAAAGGGCAACATATAATGGGCTTAGCAGCACCTTCAGTCATAAAAGCTGCCACTCTTGGGTTACACGGAGGACGGCCGGAGGAGAGGACGCTACAGGGATGCCTTTGGGGATTGTTTCTGCGCTGCATTCTTCCTTCACTTTGAGCAGTAAATTCTCAGGAAGCAAATACAGACGATTAAACAGGTTAACCTCTACGAGAAGTTCATGCCCTCTGACTCCTCGTTCATGAAATGACTATTATGACAAACCGGGGTTATTTAGGTTCATCCATAAAACATCAAGACGGAGAGGAAACCGTAAAGAGGGCCGCGCGGTGTTCGCTCCTGATTATCTCCCACGTTTATTCTCATCAGATGGGCAAACGTGTATAAAAGTGGATCTGGATATGAGACACTTTAAATGACCATCTGACAATAACGTGCAAAAGGGAGACCGCCACATGCGTCCTGGATGTTTATGGTTTGTCTCTCTGGTCTGAAAAGCAGCATTAATGGCTAAAAAAGAAAAGATTGAATCCAAATGATCAGCAAAGTTTAAGCAAAATCCACAAACGCCCAACAAAACTGATACGACAAACTTCCATCATATTTACATATTTAATATTTAAACTGCCGAGGAACAGTAACATCATATTTCATCAGAAGTGTTAAAACAGCACTTCAGTGCATTGCTCCAGGGCGCTGAAGCCATTGGACACCAATGTCCTAATAAACCAACTTTATTAGTGACGCTCTATATCCAAGCTAAAAGTCACAGCCTTTTCCTTTTGACTTCTGTTTCGCGCTGTAGTGCTGAAACTCTTCACTGTATTTCATGTTTACCTCATCGGGGCTGGAGGCCTGGTAGGTGCGGTTGTCATCGCTGAAGTCCTGGTCGGCCTCGGCGGACTCCGTCTCTCCGTTTACGCTGGCGTGCGACTCGTAGACGGGCGTGACGTTGTGGCACAAGGCGATGGCCTTCACGGCCTCGTGGATGCGGCTGTTGACACTCTTACGCACTTTGGGGCCCGACGTCTGGGTCTTCTGCGATGGAGTGGAGCCACTGGTGCCGCCACTGGAGGGCTGGGTGGTCACCTGACGTCATGAAAAAAAGATTTGTGACTAAAACATATAACCATGAGACGGGGATGAGCTGAATGTAGTTGAATGTAGAGTTCAAACAGACAAACGGTGCAATGTTTTAATCATTTAATTTGGATGGATGGAAATTATTTCCAAGCACCAAATTACATTTCATTTATGTTTTATTGGTAATTCCTACAAAAGCTATCGAGAGAAACTACTGCAAAACAACCTCAAAGACAAAAAGCTGCCTAATGATTAAACGTGATACCAACTAATCATATACATATTTGAAAAACATGTATTCTGAAACCTTTCAGAGCTAGAAATTGTATTTCAAATGTCACAACTTTGCACGACACCGCGACGAGAAGTGGTGTACCAGCATCTTTATCGTGTCATATCTGGTTTGAGGGTATTCTTCTGTGTTCTGCTGTTTTGACATCAACCATCAGTTTAACTGCGTGGTGGCGAGCGAGCAGGCAGGCAGGCGGCCCACCGTGCCAGCTGCGTCTGACAGGGTCGATGCGCTCTACTGAAGCACTTGATTTTGGCTTATTATTAACCTTCAGTCCTGCCAGGCCGGGAAAGAGGGGCGCTGGGGAGCATAGTCAGGACGCAAGATGACAACCTTCATCAGGAGTGACGGAGAGATCAACGGAAAGATCATTAAGTTGTGTTGTAAGGATGTTACTGACGGCACGGCAATTCATTAATCAATGACTTCACTGACAAGAAATTTTTACTGCAACTATTTTGATAATTACTTGTTTCCATAATTTCAAAAGTAAAAATGCCAAATATTTGCTTGTTCCAGCTTCAGGAGCTGCCGCTTGAAACATCTTCATATTTTGGACACTTAGATCAACAAACACATTTATAAAATATCTGAATTCAGTAACTCTGGGTAATGATGATGAGTATTTCTCACTATTATTAAAAAAAGTGTAGAAAACATAAATCTAGTAAGAAATTATTAAAAAGAATGAAAATGACAATTATTAGTTACTGCCCTAATCTTGTTAAAAATGTTAAATGCTTAAAACAACAATAACATCTTGTAATTATGCCACTGTGAGAGTAAACAACAACAACAACGACATAGTAAAAAGCAGCTGGACAGAGGCATCGCTGCTCTGCCCAGCTTCGGCTGTGCAGCTCTTAAAAAAAAAAAAAACAAGACTAGTCATCTTTCATTAGCTGAGATTACACATGAGGGTGTGGGGCAGATGGTTTCGGTGTCGTCCAGCTGTTTGGAGCTGGCTGCGAACGAACAATATCATTCTGTCAAGCCAGATCTGAGCCACCCAGTGAGGAAAACACTTGCCTACAGTGTGAGCAGTCGCTCAGGGACGCCGCATGATGAATGAACAATATGGGCTCATTTCCTGGAAAACTCATCCTTTGCTAAATGTAAAAATGGATTAAACTGGTCTACAGGGAGAGGCGGGAATAAGAAAGACAAACATGAAATATGGTACATGCTTGTATTTCAATGTTGGGAACTAATTTTAATATTGTGAGTGATACGTTTTGCTTAGTTTTGGTTGGTTCTGTCCAGTGTTACATAGTGGGTCATCTAGAGTATATATCATTTAATAGGAATTAATAACTGTGTATTGCTAAAGTGTAAATAAGAGAAAGTTGAGCCACTCCCAAATTAGCAGTTAAACTCTACTCTAAAACTTTCTGGATGGTGGTCGTGTCTGTTTTTATGCGACTAACCTGGGTGTCGCTGACAGAACGGCGTTTCTGTTCAACAGCAGCACAAACTACAGCCTCCAAAATGATCAGAAAGTTGAATCAACATCTCTTTACAGTTTCAACAAGGCAGGATTTACTGCAGGACCGCTCAATTAGACTGCATTAGTTTTATCTAAGTGTAGCTAATAAACTGGAAACTCTTTAAAAGTCTATAAAAAAAAAAGAGAAAAGGTCCATCTTTTAGGTTTTGGACGAATGACATAGAAAGAAATATTGGGACAGTAATAAACTCACCTGTGCATACGACTGGATTATGTGGCTCTGTATCTCATCCATGGTGTCAGTGCCGTAGGATACTGTTCCCAGGTGCAGCCGCTTGAAGATCATTTCGTTCTGTGTCAGAGTGCCTGCAGTTCAGAAGAGCAAAACAACAAATCATAAAGACATCACTAATCACACACACACACACACACACACACACACACACCAGAGGACTGCCCACAATGCATCATGGGATCTACAGGGTGGTGTGACTGCCTTCTCACTCACCTAATCTCATTACCAATAAGGACTGCATGTGCTCTCTAACCGTCAGACAAAACTTGCAAAACACAAAACACAAACTTGCATACAAAAAGACTGAGTGACTAAAAGAAAGGAGGGCATCGGCCTTGTTTAACGGATGTCGGATGCCAGAATGTGTGCTGATAGAGCATAAAGCTGATTAGAGGGCATCGCACTTCCAAAAACATTAGGGGCACAGGGTTAACCAATTCTACTGGATTGATCGTTTGTTCTTCTTTCCATGTGCTTTAACTATCAGCCTGGATAAATAGGCTCTCCAGCTAATCTATTCCTACCTAGATCAGCGGGGTAAGACAAAGAAGCATGTTGGGACCACAGCAGGAGTTTATCACTCTGAGACACTGTGTAGCATTAGCAAAGAGCAGCTATTTGTTACCGGAGGATCAGGCCACCATTGTGAAATGAGAGAAGTTGAAGGAGGCCTAACTAACACTCACAAATTCAGAAGATTTGTTGAAAAGTTTCCTCTTTTCTGTTACTCACAATGTTGACAAGTCTTGAATCAAATTAGATTTTAAGATTATTATTAAACTACAATCAAGTTGCTTAATTTCCATGTGAAATAATGACGTAATTATATATTAGTTGCTAAAGTTTACAGGCAAGTGATTTGATGTGCATTAATTGTATTTATGACATTTTGTTGAACACAGATTTCATGGTTATGATGATGCTAACCGTGATCCCACTGTCGTCGTGCTGCTATCAAGTAGAACATGCACAGCCTGTACTTGTATGCAAACCAGTTGTCCTTCTTAAGTGAATTATAATTTTGCTTTTAACATAAATGAAGTACCAAAGGTCTATTGTAACCGTAAGACACCCACCTGTCTTGTCCGTCAACAGGTAAACTAGCCGGCCAAGTTCTTCCGGGATGGTGCTGGTTCTCACAACAGTGCCGGGGATGTTTTCATCCTTCATGATCATCCAGCCGTAGGCCGACTTCCCCATGTCCAGGTTCACACGCAGACTACACATGGGAAAAACAAAGCTGTAATCTCTCCCAGAAAAAGTAACAATAAAACAACAGCAGAACTGCATCTGATCTGGTACGTTCTGAAAATAACAGATAAAAATGTCTTTGTACAGCGTCCAGAGCTGGAGAAGAAGCAGACAGAGACCGTGGGTTAAAGCAAGGGGGGGAAGATTTTCTAATTCAATTTATGCATTTATTTTTTCCCCAACATTTTAAGACCAAATGCAATGGACAAAAATATATCACTGTACAGCCATGCCTACTTGACAGAATGAAGAGAATCAAAAAGTACCTGATGGGGATTATGTAAGAGAAAAGCACCACGAATCGGAAAAGGTTGCGGAACCAAGGACCCACAAACCCCTGCAGCGCCACCATGACCACAGACAGAACCACCTGGGCCAGGAACAGGGCCTTGGTGAGGCGGTTCAGCTCGAGGTCCAGCAGGCCAACCTGTGGGGGCGAGAGGTCAGAGGTCAAACCATTACTGTGCTACTCACTTCCTCTAAGCAGGTTACAGCATGTTATTATTTTAAAGATAGTCTTAGTAAAATGTGACGAGTGTGTGTATTACGCTTGATCCATTCTGCGCTCCAGAGCTCGAGGACAATTGTGTTATAAACTTGCAATATTAAGGCCAGACTGGAGATTTAGAGTAAACATCTTAGTCCCATTTCAGACATCGTATACTAGACAAGACTCTTTGTAACTTCCCCATCTGCTCCCAAAGCCTTACAATATGCTACACAGGGAGAAAAAACAAAGCCAGTGAAAGACATTCTTGGCCGCAGGCTTTTATCATGCAAACCGTGTGTACAACGCAAATAAGTTTATTGGTGGTCATCTATAAGCTGCATTATTGTCCCTGAATGCAACAGAAGGTCAAAAGGCCTCAAAAATAAATAAGAAGCTCCCATATTGAGATGGTACTGTGAAAGAAAAACAGAAAGACAAAAAAGAAAAGGGGGTCAGAGTTGTCTTTTATTTTTCGAGTGTATCTCCCAGCCAATGGAGCATGTGGGAAAAAGATGTCAAAAAAAGAAATGCCCTTCCCCTTTCTGGCAGCGCTCACAGCAAAGCCCTGTACACAGAGGGCTTTCTTCTGACGCACTACGCTTACAAAAACAGAAGAACATAACATCTCTCCTCCCTCAAATAAAGGAACTGCTCTGAAAAGGAGGGGAGGGAGCAAGCACATATAAAAAGCAGCAAAATTCCTCCACTGCCCAAAACCCCCACCAAGCCCGTTCCCCTGAGGACTGGGAGAGCTGGGAGACCAGTGTGACTGATTTATCAGTTGCTGTTAAAACTCCCAGTAGCAGAGTGTGGAGAAGAGAAGGGTAAGGGGAGCGGGTGGATCTCACCACCCCACTGCCTCGCTACATGGTTCATGGTTGAGCTATTGAGAAAAATAGGGGGTTTGGGTGGATTAAAATGAAGAAAAATTAAGACAGAGAGCACAGTGCATGCCTGAAAAGCAAAGGATCCCCTTCTGCTTGAACAATGGCTGGTCTAAATTTTCCAAGCCTTGCCGGGGATCAGATGAAGTCATTATTCATTCAGTCAAGGGGGGAGAAAAAAAGACTCAATTACCTCAACCTAAAGATGCTATCAATGAATAAAAAAGTGCATATTTTACTCCATTCATCTCCAAGTCATTAAAAGTGAAAGGAATGATTCGATCTGCCTGTGTGGCTTGTATTTTAGCATGTGTGTGTGAAATGTGATGAAGAATTGCAGCCCCGGGACATGAATATTCATCGAGTTAAAACCAAAGAATATCGGGACTTCAGTCCGTGAGTAGTGTATTGTTCAGTGCTTGTGACACCGGCAAATCAAGGAAGTCGAAGGAAATATTGGTTCTCGAGATCTTAGTAAACAACTTTACGTTTTCCACTCGGTTTGAGAGACGTGTGAGGAGAGTATCGGGACTTGCGTATGTACTTCAAACAAACAAACAATCTTTATTGACGAGCAGCCTCTCATCAAATGGCATTGTTCGGTCTCTTCACTCAGACAGAGGTCTGAGTAACAATACAGAGACAAAGAGTGAATCTACGTCTGACGTCCTGTCAGATTGATCAAGTGCAGGCATTGTCCCGGCCGGTGTCACAACAGATTATATGAGGCCGAAACGTTCTTGCGACTTCAGCCACACTGTATCGACTTTCTCCCCCAATCTCCAGTCTCCGTATTGGCACTTCTGACATCATCTCCTTGAAATATTGAGTTCCTCTCAACTGTCGGGCTTACACAAAACAGCGGTCCCGGCCGCTCGAACGGCCACATCAGCGTTCTTAATAAAAGACACTGGTGTCAAAACCGCGCTGCAGCAGAAAGTGGGCCGTGTTGTGCCACAGAGAGCTTCAGTGGTGCAGACGTCTGTAGGTGACAACTCTGTGTGTAAAAGTCACCGCGTGGCGGTTTGCACCGCAGCCGAAAACACGGCGTCCGAGATCCCGCCGATGCCCGCCTCAATCAGTTGACCCGCGTCTATCCAACCATCTCTTCCAGGTAAAATCTTATATTTAGAATCACATTTTCATTAATCTCCTCGATCTGGGGACGAAACGCTCAATGGGGATTCTGTGGGATTAACTTTCACCTGGAAATGTCATTTAAATCCTCGGTTAGCTAATTTCCCTTTTGGTTAATTAGCAACTGGCGCTGACCTTTTGCATCGACAGGTCCAACTTTATCTAGAAAGTCAAGGTTAAAAAAACCGCCTCGCCACAGTGATTGATTAGTGATTAGAGGCGGGGGGGGGGAAGATGGCATGAGGGGAACTTGGAACAGATGTTACTTTGTCTGAGGTGTTTCACCCTCTGCAGCTTTCACTAAACATTTATGTTTAGGCCGGCATCAACCGACAGGCCTGTAATATTTAGAGTTTGTCAATGCGTGAAAAAAAAACCCACAAAAAAAATCTTTATTTCTCAGGTTTGCCAGGATGCGAATCCAAGATATTCTTGAAAATAATGTTTGATAGATTTACACTGATTTGAGGGGGGAAGAAATGATTCAAGTACACCCAAAAATCTTGGTGCTGTCAGAGATGTGATATAAATATCTGTTTTGGTAATGGAGTTATCTTTTTAAAGCATAAATCCCAAAATGTGCCCTGTTCCAGCTTCTATACTGTGACGATTTTCTGCCCATCTGACAGTTAACGGATTATCTGAGTTTTGGGCCGTTAGTCGGAGAATACAAGATGTCATCTTGGGCTTTAGTTAATTGTTGTGAGCTTTATCTGCTACTTTATACAGAAAACTATTAAATCGACAAAGAAATAATAATAATCATAGCATATCATTATGAAACGCTCTCCTCTTAAATCCCATAAATTGTTGTAAAGAAATAAAAAACCCATAAATATATTTAAATGATTTAAAAAACTCTCAAACAAATCCCAGAACTTGTCGTCTTCCTTCAGAAACTCAAAAACTTAATAAAGCATTCACCTTGTTCTTGGCAGAGGATGTGTTCAGTACGCTTCTGGTCTCTTTGCCTGTGTAGATCACCACCCCTATCACCGTGCCTGCCAAGGAGAGAGACAAGCAAAGTAATGCTGCTCATTAACTGCACTCCACCCCCACCATCTCACGCACACACCCCCCCCCCACACACACACACACACACACACACTCATCTTGGTCAAGTAAGATGAACTGCATGGGAGGAAACACAATAAGGCTGAGCTGAGGCAGTTTTGTCTCATTGCCACTCAAGCCAACAGACAGGAGTTTAATACGCTTAGAGTCTCGGGGCTTTCAGCCACCCTATGGAAGCTCATAAAACCTGATCAATACACTGCCATCTTTATTTGCCAATTCATTACGGTGGCCTTATTACAAAGGATTAATGAGTCATTAATATTAAATGAGCTTAATGGGGGAGCAAAGGCTGTAATAAACCTAAATACAGCCCCTGAAATCCCCAAACTATAAAAAACGGCAAGACAGTTTAAAATGGGCAGAAAACAAAACGAGGAAAGTGAAGTGCAGCTCGAGAGGAAGAGAAGAGAGACCAGTGGTTACTGGGCCTGAGGAGAAAGGTGATGAATTGCTCTCAGTGACTTCTAACTTGAGAAATATTGAGCAATGTGACAAATGGTGTGCGGCTCAGCATGCGGAGGGGCTTCAATTTGAATATGCGAGCAACTAATTCTCTTGTCACAGCTGGACTGGGGCCTGTAGGAGAGTGGCGATCCGGGGCCAGTTCAAGCGCCCAGAATGCCACTGTAGAGGCGATAAAGTGTCTGTCAAGGAGAGGGCTTGTGTGAGACAATGACATTCCCAAGCAGAGATGATGTAAGGGGTCCAAGTCAGGCTTTCTGTGCCAGAGTGCATGTGTGTGTGTGTGTGTTTGTTCTTCTGGTCAAGGTCAGGCCAGAGGGGAGAGCAACACCGCAAATCAATTGTGCGGCCATCGCTGGGAGCGTCGCAAACACTCTCAACTGACACAAGCGTTTCTGTGGGGAATCGCTTAGCTGGAGCGGGGGAGGATTACCTCAACTGTGGGTTTTCTCAAGAGTTCTCCCAACAAGCACACAGCGGTATCAAATCAAAACGCCTTCAAGGCTCAGTGCTGTGAATGCTTTGAGCAACACAACTTGAGTTCAAGACCAGGCCGAATCACCTAAGTCATAAAGTACAATGATGAGCAGGGATTGGTTTTTGTTTTCTATTAAATTATTGCAAACGTTTAAAAAATCTCAGCTAAATAAAATGTCAGTGGGTGTGCGTTTCCACCAGCTACATTTATGTGAATATAAATGTGTCTCTTCTGAGCCACGTTTGCTTTGCTGCGAGGGGGTGGAATTCAACAAGGGCCCCTGATGGGACTTGAACCAGGGTCGCTGAGGTTACATACACTCCCGGCACCCCCACTCTTTTTATTAGTCTTGACTTTTTTTTGGTGAAGTGGCTGCATGTACCGGGCAGTCCCAGAATGACATGAATACTCTGTGAAGCGTTTGATGCGTTTTCACCTGAGCCAAACACATTTATGGGATGTTTATGTAGTCTAGGTTTTTTAAATGACTTTCCTAGGAAAACACAATAGAGATTTCAACAGGCAGCAGATCATACACAGTGTAGCTGGGAACCAACACGCCGTGGCTGCAAAGATCATCTGGAAGAACGGACTTGAAATAAAAGTTGTCTTTCACTTACCAGAGGCAACGACCGTGCTGGCCCACAGAGTGTTTTCAATACTCAGACTCTCGTTGATCTGTGGATCTGTGTCTTCCTACAGGAGAAATGAAAAAAAAGAAGCATAGCTTCACCGTGTGTGTATCTTTGTGTAAGCTTTTAGGACATATCATATAGTGCCCAGTATAAACAGGTTATGTGTCAAACTTCATCCTTATATTACAACTTTCTAACACTAAAGCCAATGAATTGTGGGCACAAAAGTTGAAAAATGTCCAAACAAAAATGCACATGGGTAACTACTTAATAAAACCTAAAAGTTACAAGTATTTTCAGTGTGTGTACATTTGTAAATACGTTGGTTTCAAAGTGACATTTATAAAAAACACTTTGTTGGGCAGACATGTCCGTCTCCCTCCTGGCAGAGGAAAGAAATAGCTCAGTGTTGTGAATTTATATCTGCAATTAGCCAACTTGTAATAAGTATTGTCCAGTGTGGCGCTGGAGCACATGAGAAGAACAAAATGAATTTTGCTTTTAGACAGAAAAAGACGAAGGGAAATGTTCTCTACAATTAGAACCGCTCTATGATTCAGTAATGCCATTTTCTTTACTTTCTTTAGTGATGGTGACTTAAAAATATTGCATTTATATTATTTGTAATGATGCCTCAAACTAATATGGCAATAACCTGTTGTATTTATTTCAGGAGCAATATTTTCAGCCGTGTATACGTTCTGTGGTGGTGGTTTTGGTAGTTTTGAACAAAAATAACAATATTGCACATTGACATGATTTCTTTTGCCATTTTATTAACGGTTTTGGGGAAAACACTTAGTCGAGGCACACAAAATATCCCTGAAAATAAAGATTTCAGCTGAACTGAGGAACATGAGCTCAGTTGAGGGAGTATACAGCCTGACCAGAATGGCCGGGCTCCGCTGTGCCATTAATTTTCACAAGCACCTGACACGGTTGTGCAGACTGCAGCAATACAGTAGTCCCTTTATCAATACTTTCACTAGATTTGGCATGGCGATAGAGGCTCCTTTTAAAAACAGTATAGAGAGTGCACGTAGATGAGATTTCAGTGATAAATAAGCCCCTGGAGAGCGTCTTGTTTCACCTGCCCCCCGTTTTACCCTTCTGTCTTAACTAAAGACGAAAGCTGAAAATGGCTTGAGTCAGGAGTGCAGAGTCAAGGCTCCAGTTTCGGCTCAAATTGCCTGTCTGATATGATAATTATGATACCTAAGCACCCACATCCTGTCAATCCACTCAAACATGGGAAGAGGTGCATGAAAAATAAATGGCAGGTTGCAGAATGCTTGACCGCTCTGACATTGGCATCATACTACGGTGTTCATAACTGCAGAGGGTCTCAATAAAAGACCACAGAAACAAAGCCACCATATCCGTCTCAAAGAGGGGGGGAAAAAAAGGAAAAAAGAAACCCTCATAAATAGGTAAGTTCATTTGCTGCGGATCTGTGGGAACCCATTTTTTCCCCATCCTGCTCAGACTAAAAGCACACGCTATGCAAAGGAAGGCCGCGGAGGATGAATGAGTGGAGGAAGTGCTCGCTCACTAAGCCTGGTGTGTGGCCAAGAGTGAAGACGGGCCACAAAGCCTCCCTTTGTACTGGAGCTCTCCTCTCTGTGGGGGCTGCGCTAATCTGCTATTAATAAAAAAAAACTAAAAAAAAAAAAACCTCTGCAGCAACAAGACGGGATGGACAGAGCTGGAGCTGCAAGAACCTGCCTGTGATGTAAGAGGTATGCCTGCTGGAGATAACAACGGGCCCAGATGGACACACAAGCTCTCATTGTTGCCGCTTGTCAACACACTGCAGCGATTCACATCTTCCATGTCAATCCAGTTTCTATAGAGAAACGCGGCATGTGTTTAAGATTTGTTTTACAGCTTATAAATATGTCAACGAGCTACTGTACCCTTGTGAAGTTCCCCTCGAAACTGTGGATGTCCAGCTGAGGCCTCTGGGCGTAGACATAGGCGCTGATGGAGAAGAGGTCCTGAGACAAAGAGACATGATAGAAAGGAGGGCGATAAAGTGTAAATAAATCTTATTTTACTGAATTAACACCGTTAGTTATTACTAGTTATTCCTTTTTCTTGTGAGGACAAACTCACATTTAGACCGGGTGCAGTTTGTGATGTTTGCAACTTTTAGTACGACTTATGTTTGCAGTCTACACATGTATGCTCCTTGAAAAATGATTTTACGTCCCTTTAGATGAGTAAAAAGTAATTTCCTATAATGATATAAATGTACTTGACCATGAAAATTCTGCTGTTATGGAGAAAATTGAGGCAACTCAAGTGGACCTTGAGTTAAAATTGTTCTCAATTCTGAAAAGTTTGCTGTGAATTCTGGTGCTAAACGGACCCCTCTTGTTTTAAAACACATCTTTATTGGACGTAACAGAACAGAAATGATAAAAACATGCAAGCAGTCTTCAATCATCCGTTTCTCTCAGTCATCCCAACAAGCAGCATTTCGCCTGTCGTGCACCAAACACCTAAAGCCTTTTATGCCCCAAGTGGAACAAAATTGATTGTAAATATTAAATTATTCAGGCAGGCAGCCTCTGCAGCGGCCAGGCAACCCTCAGTCATGCTCAGATAGTGTTCTCCTGGTGAGAACATGGGCAGAGCGGTTAAAGAGGAGCAGGGAAGATTATTTTACTGAACCCCCAATGGAGAGTAGTGTTGCTTCAGCATTATACAGAAGAGGGCTGATTGATGCATCAGAGAGATCAATGTGGTGGCTGAGAATAAACCATCTGTTCAGACAAACTGGACTTATTTAGCAGTTTACATGATCTTATTATGACCTTTATGGACATAAAAAATCTATCACTCTCCAGTACAAACAGTACAGTTTGACCAAAACAAAAAGCAGACTTTGACAAAAAATCTGAAGCAATATGTTGTGTGCTTTTTTTTTTTTTTTTACCATTATAGAAATTAAACCTTCATTTCTGAGTGAGAACAAACAGCAGGAGCATCAAACTGATCCGTCTAGACTTCTGACCAACGGTGAGTCTGGGAGACATTCGCAGATACACTGGATACCACTTCTACTGATCAACAGCTTATATGATAAAAAAGAAAAAAGCTTGGGACAGAATCATTCCTATACAAAATCACTTATAGTAACCGAGTAGTCCAATTTTACTTTGGGGTTATTTTCATCCATGACAACATGTGGAAAAACATTAACATTAAATTTACGGTAATTATATATTTATTTTATGGTTATGATACTCTGCCGGCCGGCTACCTGAGGCTGCTGCAGCATGCAAATTAAAATCTTGATGGCAAAAAAAAAAAAATGTTTAAAGTTATTTTCTCTCCATTAAAAAAGTGCAGTCTCCTCAAAGCTCAATATGACAAACTGCCAAAAACAAGCCAATGAGATGCGGCAGCGACACTTCCTCACGCTACTAAGCTACGTGCTGTAAATTCATTTGTATGATCAATTGAGAAGCGTTTGAATTGGCTGTACTAGATATAAAACTGATCAATACAATGAAGTAAATAGTGAAGAGAGAAAAAACATTCGGTTATAATAATCATCCACTTATAGTGATCAATTTGACCCGGACAGACGTGCTCACTATCAGAGGTTTCCACTGTGCGCAGATTCAATCATCCCAAATTAAGGGAGAACATTAAAAGAAGGCTGAACAGTGGGTAAAGTGAAGACACCTCTTGCTATCTTCACATCTCGTGAAACCGAGTATGGATGCCACGGCTCAATCACCAAATGACTTTCTGAAACTTTAATCCTCTGATCACATTAAGTGGCAACAACAACAATAAAAAAAAGAAAAACACCCATCAACTCAACTTAAATCTTAAGTGTTGAGTATCGCCTCCAGTTAAAAGGAAGCCGCTGTCAGGTCCAGATTGTTCCTGCTGTCTGTCAGCAGTGATTAGGTTTCCATCACAGCCAGACAACTTCATTTGATGAGCAATGCTTTTAGTGATAACAGAACACTCATTCACTTATTTACAATCGGTTTGTCTGCTACCAGAGATCCACTGCATCGTAATGTATCCATACCCCCACTGCTGGTAGTCGCTGCGTGCAGCCAACAGCAACCTTCAGTTTCCAGTCTGTTTCTCCGTCCAGCTGATCTGTTCTGATGAAACAGGAACCTGAAAAAAGGACAGAAGAGCCATCAAGACTGACGTCTGTCACGTTGTTTGTACAGCTCTGTCACACTGAGGTCTTACTGTCACCACACAGTGATCAGTGTGTTTATGTAGCCAAGTTACCAATGGATATGCATCTTTCCAGAAGTGAAACTATATCACACTTAAAAACTAGAATATTTAAAGTGTTTGTTACTTTTACTGAACACCGACACCTTTCGTCACAACTACAGAATAAGGCTAAATGCTCAAACTAAGGCTAACAGCAGCACAAGTGGAGAAAATTCATTAAGTCAGTGAACTGACTAATGTTAATTACATATTATCTTAGGTTCGCTAACATTAGCTAGCCTTAGTAATGAAGCAGCTGAAGAGTGCATTTCTCATCTTGTGAAATCCACCACTCATTTGTAAGATGTATGTTATTTTCTCTTTTAAAAAGACAAAAAATGTTATAGCTATATCCCAATTTCACAGAGAAAACTGATGATTTTGAGTGATTTTGTACACATTTCAATGAAACTCAGCAATAAATATTTGCATTTTTAGAAGTCGGGGAGGTTCTGAAGCTTTAAACAATGTTCAGCCAACAAACACGAGTGCTTTGGTGAATTTGGAGTTTGTGTTGTTGAAGGGTTTATGTCACATCCTTCTGTGATATTGTATATTACAACATTTTTAAACACATTTAGCGTGTAAAAGTGAGGTTTCTGTAATAAACTGACATTTATAAAAAGAGTATCACCAACAGCGCGGTGACATTAAAGCCTGTAGCACAGTCCAGAGCATCTGTGGCTGCTGTGCACACCGCAAGGCCCGATAAACGTTGAGCAGTCATGACCTGTATTGATCTGAGGTAATATTACATATGAAACTGATGAATGAGAGCAACTATTTGACAGAGAGGGTAAAGGGCAGCCATAAACCATCCCTGGAGGGTTAACTATGATGGAAAACATTAACACAGAGAGGATGATTCATGCTTTCCTTCTGCTGCAATGGCACCTTCAGCTCCTCACATAACATCACTGAGGTGTGTGTGTGTGTGTGAGAGCGCATGTGAAAGTATATCAGACTGTGTGAAAGATAAAAGTGTGTGTGTGTGTGTGTGTGTGTGTGTGTGTCAGAAGCATAAAGACATCAACAACTCCCTGCCAAGCATATTGGCACATCAAAGATTGATGGAAATGATGTCCTCTGAACATTTCCTCCCAATACCCCTTAGAAAAGAGCCAGGATCTGACGCAGCTCATTGATTAATTGGAATTCAGTTCATCAGTCACTAGAAGAATGTGACATAAATTATATGAATCACGTCCTGCCTTGATCAGATGATGTCAAGGGACTGGAAGTGTAGGGAAAAGTCACATTTCTCACCCAAATGATCTTGAGACAGTTTGTTAAAGTGCCACAGGGCACACAAAGTTCAACTGAAAGGCATTCTGTCTGTTTAATTGTACTTTATTTTACAATAAAGCATTACTACTCCATCTATTCTGATTTTTTCATGTTTATCGAGATATTTTTCTCTATTTTAAAACCTTCATCAGTCCAGGAGACGCTTTCTGAGCGTGATTCCGTCTTTTCAGCAATGTCCTGCTTTACATTGATAAAGTTACACCAACACTTTGCCTGCTCACCATTTTTCTCTGATGTTCTCAGGAATATCATGTCTGCAGGAATCCTTTGGTTCTACAAAAAACAAAGAGAAAAAAAAACAAGAGAGCAAATGACGGTGTGTTATTGAGCACTGTGGCAAAAGCCCTTTGAATCTTCCTGAATAATTAAACAAGGTCAATACTTTGACCAGAGGGTGAAGGAGAAACTGATTTTTTAAAGTCTGTCTAACACACATTAATGGAAGTTTTTACTTGTTCACTTTCTAGCAGCAGCTGCACGTCATGTTGGCGGAGCTGAAACCCGAGATCACATGTGCGCACAGGTGCGTGGGAGTTCAACTGCATCAAAAGTGCATTATGAGTTTCAAAGTAAAGCAAAACTCTGATTAACCCTGTGCCTTCAAATCCAGTTAAGTAATTCTATCAACTATTGGAAATGCCCCTAAGATCCGCTTTTTCTTTTTTTGGATTTAATGAGAATGTGCGGTGTTGCATAAAAATGCTGATTTGAACCTGGAGTGATACTACACCGAAACCAGCTCATAAAATGCCCTTTAAATGAACTTAAACCTGAGAAGCTAGTGAAGTAATGCAGTAGTAATTCTCAGGTGACAAAAGCCATTCACTGTTTTGTACCGAGTTGGTCAAATCAGAATGGGGAAACGTAGTCACAGCACGTTATATAGAACTGTACTTCAGTTAAAGGGTCTTAAATCTTAAAAAGGAGGTTGAGGAAGATCCGTAATTCAAATGCCTCGTCTACATTGTCGAAATCAGCCAAATACTCGGCCATGATATTGGAAAATGAAAGCATTAACCCTAATGCTAGCAGTTCCTCTACGTAAATGCTTCTCTCTAACTGCGACTCACGTGTCCACCCTCGTCTTCCTGCAACAACTCAAACTCTCGCGATATTTCAGAGCGAGAGTAAAACATAAAAGGATGTTACTCTTTTAAAAAACAACCAAGAACTTTTAGTGGATGTAGTTTTTACGAGCACAATTGCCCCAAAGGATTACTTGCAGCCCGTTGGATGGCAGGTGCCGGCTGAGGCCATCTACAGGACCAATACCAAACCTTTTAGAGCCTTGATTTAAAAATACCAGAGTTACCCTTCAAAAGCAGAACCTAAGTCTTATGTAATAAAACACACCGCTTTAGGACATGTGGGCAATATATTCTAAATTGCATGCTTCCTAATTAATACATTGATGCTGGCAAATATTACAAATATATTATATAAATATGTATTTTGGGGTTGTCATATATGCAGCATAAAACTCATTGTTTAAAAATCCCTGCATGCAAAGACATTTACAGGAAGCACTGAAGCTTTACCTTATCAACGATGATCAGATCCCCAACTTGTATGTCTGAACTCTTCACTTGAACTTTACCTAAAGGAAAAAGACAGCATGAGTGAAAGGCAACAGACGGGAATCCTGAAGTAACTCCACATTAAAATCAGACTCTTGGATGTTTATGATTGGCTGTGAATTTTTAAATAGCTATGAAATAAAACGCACATATTGATTTCTGGCCCCTGAAAAATGAGGCCGACTCTTAAAACCGCAATCCACTTTTTGCTATTGCTCTTCTCTTTCTTCCTCACCTTCTAACCGATTGATTACCTCTAGTGTGATAATGTGACACCCTTCTGTTTTCGTCTCAGCTTGGAGGCATAGACAAAAACAATGGCACATGGGGTCACTCTCAATTATATTGCCCTGATATCCGCTACGACCCGGCTTCCTTCTGTGCTCACAAGCACACATAACTGCGTACATGCACATGAGCACACGGGAGAGTGTGAACGCGACGTCCTCAGCCATGGTCACAGATACCACACAGGGGGGTTTTAACCACACATTCAACAAAGGGACAGACCTTAGATCATACGGTCTTGAGAAACTGAGAGAGAGAAAAAAAATAATCGATGCAATTACAGCGAGAAGAACGACTTCTGTTACAAGTGTAGATCCAGTGGAGTGCCGTTTCTTAATTGCACGGGGAGAGCTTGACTGTACGCTGGAATATCCGTTATCATAATGTCAGCAAACTGTTACAGGCGTGAGGGGGGGGTGCGGATGGATTTCTTTCAGTCCTCACACTGACCTCTCACTGTGAGCTTGCTGTAAAGTTGAGAGTTCATCTCTTTGTCGCGTTGGTACCGCCGCATTTCATCCACGGCCTCTCGCACCATCGTGACGGCCAACACGAAACCCTGCGTGACAAGAGAGCACAACAGATCAATCATACCGTGATCCTTAACGCGGCTTCATTTATACCAGAATCCATTAACGCAACATACAAAGTTTACATTCACACACGGGAAAAAGTTCATGTCTATGTTTACGTCTTTCTCTAGAAAAACACTCAAACGGCGTGAATCATCAGGACACAAAGCCGGAAACTGTAATCTGATGCAAAACTGTCTCCGTTGTATTAAAAGATGCGTTAATATGCAGATGTTCTATCGTCGTTAAGTCTGCAACTAACGGTTATTTTATTTAGCTTGTGAACTGTAACAAAATAGTGAAAACAACATCATAATTTCTCTGAACCCAAGATGATGTCTACAAATTACTTGGTTTGACCAACTGCCCAAAACCCAAAGTTATTCAGTTTAGATGAGATATAAACATTTGAACAGCTGAAACCAGTAAATCTTGCAACAAAAAATAAATAAAAAGACTGAAATGGCATCTAGTTTTCTGAAGATCAACTAATCGATTAATCAACTAATAATTTAACTTCTAACTGCCTTTTGTTGCATGTTGATATTTATTAATTACAAAAAAAAAAACAGTTTTAAATAAACAACAACAACACAAATACGTATTCATACAAATGAATTCACACTGAAGTGCGTTTGTTTACCAGAGGGGCCCAGTACGTGTACAAATATCCAATTTTCAGCGATGGCACAAACTGGGAACAGGCCACCACCAGAAAGTAGAGATTGAGGAAGAACTTGAACTGCTGGTAGAGAACCTGAGAGGGGAGCAGAAGACAAGGATTCAGCGAGGTGAGTCAAAGACGACGACAGCTGCCAAAGAAGACAAAGAGGATGCGGCGACGACAAAGCAGGCGGGGATGGGTTACTGTACGTGGTGGAAGAAGATACATGTTAATGCTGTTAACTTTACATTAACCTAATGGAAACTCTTGACACGTCAAGGACTTCTGTTTCAAACGGCATTCAGGGTGCAGATTTCACGTGGCACTCGGTAACTTGGTGCGACGGCTGGTTGGTGCCGACGCTCTGCAGAATAAACATCCAGCACAAAAACGAACAGGACTGATAACCACAATAATCAATGAAGAAGGAAAAGGCGCCACCAACTTCCTTAAATCACGCGTACCAGAGCGCCACCTGTGACATACTCAGGGCTCCGTGCTAATGGGCCATCCATCAGCAGGGATCCCTTAGTATTCTATTCATCTAAGGTCAAATTTTGAATGATGTTTGCAATAATGAGAGTCCAGCGTCTAGTCACAGATTATCAGGGACAATGGGATCAATGGACGACGCTCTACAGTTAATGAACCCCCTGACCTTTAGGGAAAAATGCACACTGCTAAATTCAATTTGTGTGTATTTAATAATTCAAAGTGGAGGGAGAAAAACAGAGCCGCTTTGTTCACCGCCGATGAGAATATCTACGTATCTAATAGACAGTTGACATTTTATGGCCTGGGCCGAAGGCAGCCCTCTTAATCATGGAACCATTTGGTTTTTAATAAGAAAGTCTGACGGAGCCCTAATGTCCCCTACAGTGTAAACCCTTACCTTAATGACAGAACCGTTAACAATTAGACCCAGTGCATGCTACTGTGCTTTACATGCTGTTCATCTGGGAAGAGATCAGCATATTTCCACTGGAAGGACGGTGTTAATAACTTGTAGTGGGAGCATTGACTCAATAAACGCCATAACGTCGGAACAAAGATCAGAGCACAAAATGTGAATTCTGTAAAGTCGGTTAACTTAACACATTAAAACTCACCCCAGGCACAAAGGTGAAGACGTTGTACTTCTGGTTTTTGATGGCGTTTTTGGGGTACTTCTTTTCGCATTTCTCCGGGCAGCCGAGCCACACCGTCCTGGCCTTCAGCTCCTTCTTCCTCCGACATATGTGCGCCAGGCAGTCACAGCAGCTGAGAGGGGAAGACGTCGAAATGATCCGCGTAAACACATTACACCAATCACATGGTACTAAATGTACAAGGCTGCAACTGACAGTTCATTTGGTTGTCAATTAAAGCAGCCAATTACTTTCTTGATCAATCAATTCATTATCATTATTCAAAAATCCCCTTTATAATTTCCTAAAGCCAAGGTGACGTCTTTAAATGGCTTGTTTTGTTCGGCCAAGAGATTTAATCAACAAGGGAAACACTAAAGAAGCTCGTTCAAGAAGCTAGAAAATATTTGTGCCATTTTTGCTTGAAAATTGACTTAAATGATTAAATCGATTATCAAAATATCTTGCAGATTAAATTTGTGCCAATCGACTAATCGATCAAGTCAAATCAGGAACAAAAAAAAATATTTTGGAATGAATTAATGTAACCGTAGACAAAGGCTGATTTTGACATCACATTTTTGAAGATGATGTTTTGTTTTGAAGAAGTAAATATGGAAGAGCACAAGAACGTCACACATTAGGGACCCAAAGCAATAAAATGTGTTTTGTTGAAATTATAATAAAAAAAATTAAAAAAAGACCAGTATTTTTCAATTTCTAATGATTTTCACTGAAAAATACTTAATTTTAAAGAAAGGAGTAGATCGTTTGCATTTCAGCTTTATAGTTGCACGTTAAGAAGTTATTTCGCAGTAAACAGTCTTCTAACTAAGAGGACAGCTCGAAACACGCTTCTGCTTATAGAAAGTTAAAAGAAAGAAATTTAGAAATTGGTAAGAAAAAGGAGTCAAGTGAAATCAAGATAAAAATTATTGATCAGCTTTCAAAATTGATACCCTACATTTTAAAGTTTTGCGTTTTTTCATCTGATTTGTAACACTGGTGCCAATAAATGCCTGGATCTCTGTAATAAACAAAAAGGAAATAATGACCCCTTACTAGAGGCCAAGACTTTTCACAACTCAATAACCTCAATTCTCATTAATTTTCCTCAGCTGTTAAATCAATTGTGGCCACTGAGCTCCGCAGCTGCGCCCCGCTGCATCACTACAGTACTGCCGTTATTTAGAGCCCTGGTCTTATCAGTGTTAATTAGATCTTCGAGGCTTCTTTTGACACACTTTTATAAAAGAAGTCCTTTTGCTTTTAGCACTTTGAATGATCTGAAAAGGTTAGCATCTCTCCGGGAGGGAATTCCCTTGCGAATGCCGTGGGAGTCGGACGCTTTCAGAGACGAATAAGCCGGTAAGCCTCAACAACCACACGCTGCGTGTGTGCAGACAAACATACTGTAAAGGCAGAATATGATTTGTCCTTGTTAGTTTCACCTCGCGTCCACCCCAACATGCAGAGCTGTCATATGTACCAATGTTATTATTGCGATATTATCACAGTTCTAAGAAGAGATTAGAGAGGAGAGACGGATTGTGGATTTACATTTACTTTTTTTTATAAAGTATTTGACTTTCTATCAACCTGCTAATGACTACATTGGGGCTTATCTAGCATATCTAATATCAAATGCAAACAGAGGTGTAGTGTGGGGGTAAATTACAATGAGAGCGGCTCAGTGTGAGCATGACCTAATCTGGCACCTGGGGGGGGGGTGAGAGAGTGTCAGTGTATACCGTCATGCTGAACGACTTGGCTTTTCCACTTTTTAAGCAAGTTGGCAAAACATAAAACTAAATAAATCAACTTTGGTTAAAAAAAATAAATAAAAAAAAGTGTTTGTTTGTATTGGCCACAGTGTTCTGTGTCTCTGTGCACTCCGAGTCCAGTTTCATAAGAGCGATTATTTGAGCAAATGAATGCTATTCAAATAATATGCCATTTGAACAGTCAGGGCTTATTCAGCGTGAATTATTTGTGTTTTATAATCCCACCCTAAGCACACATAAAATTACTGGAAAGCATCAAACTGGTCAGCTGTGAAAAATCCGATTTGTTCATTAGTGGGGGGTTGGGGGTGGGGTGGGGATCAATATGCAGCTTCAACCGGAGACGCACCACTAACAACAAAACGACGCAGAAAAACTCAATATTCTATGAAATTCCTACATCGGTAAATGAGGTGCTGCACAAACATTTGCTCATGAATGTTTTCATTGTTACTGTTCCGGCATAAACAAACAAGTCTCCTCTTGGCCAGGAAGGAGCATCTTTAGAGGGCACAACCTGTCAAATGAATGATTAGCTGGATAAACCGCTGCGTTCTGTTTGACCTGAAAATCTTTTTGGACTGGTGGTGCGCATCGAGGAACTCGACCAAAAAAACACGCCCTTATCCTCTCTTTGCACTTCATGCACAACTACCGGTGCGTTTGAAATCCACACTGATCGTCACGAGCATACTTACTGACATTATACACATACATTTACAGAATGACAAAATACTGACAACTTTCAGAGGGGCTAGAAGGTCCGAATGTAGGTACACTAACTCTAATCTACAGACGCAGCAGAGGAGTTTATTTAGGTCTGACAGCACGACATGCAGGTATATTTCTCTCTGAAAATACCTGATCGCAGCCACTCTTGGACAACGATTAACATCATAGCATGCACCAATATACCAAGGCAAACTCCATGTAGGTGAAAATCCACTTGGCAATAAACCTGATAATGATTTATAATTTTAAGTCACCTTTCATGTTTAGTTGTCTGTGCAAAGTTTTCTACCAGAAGGGTAATAAAAGTAAGAAAATTACGTCAAAGTTTATACTCACAACACCCACAAACACGCAGCCACTACATGGTAGAAGGTAAAAACATGTAGCAACTGCTTATTGGAGAATATTATATTGTTTTTGCTTGTGTAGAAATGGTTTCAGCAACTTTTCTCCTGAGTAGCAGCAGGACTGAGTTAAAGCATGAGACTACAACATGATCCGTGCATCACTTTTGGAGTCATCGTGCATGACCAGGCTCTAAGTCGTTACCAAAACACCAACACGCAAACAACAATAATGCAATGGTGTAGAAATACCTGCCACAGAGGACTTTCCACCCTCCCAGGAGGAACCAGCCGAGGCCTCTCTGCCTCTGGTTGACTCTGGCCCGGGGCAGCGTCTGGTAGTCGCTCTCATCGTTCTCAAAGCCTTCCTCCGACATCATCAGGGGCATCTCGTCCAGATTAGAGGGCTCATCTTCTAGGGAGTATCTGTGAGGACAGAGCACAGTGAAAGATAAAGAACCTGAACATTGTGATGGATTGTGTTCAGCAGAATCCACTATTTCGAATGAGGGATGGTAACATTTTGTGTTTCGGCACAATTACAGGAGCTGCTACAGCCTTTTAATCTCTTTTAATCCACATGGATGCTGAATTAAACATGATCTACACACATCTATCAAGATTCAAGATCCATAGACCCAGATGTGGGAAAATCTAGCAAAAGACTGAAGATTAAAGATTAAAGCTAGTTAGAATAGTTGGTTCAGTGCCTCTCACAAAGTACTGTAGAGTCTCCTGTTCACATTATAAAGACACACTGGAAACGCTTTCAAGAAGCACGTAATGTCTTATTCATGGAGGCCCCTCTAAAGAATCAAGTCTAACAGGGAAAACCTACACAGGCTCACAATACTGGCCACGTCACCACAGATCCAAACTAGCTGCACAGACTCATCACACAGCAGGAAGTCACGTTACACTGCAAACATAAAACACTTTAAGATGCAAATTACACACAGAGATACGCAAACCGTTGTGTCTCGCATCAAAACCAACAACAGACATAGAATTAAGTATTTCTTGTACAGTCACAGAAATACAGCTAAAAGTGACCGATAGCCTGCTGTAGCATGCAGTGAGTATAAGGTTTCATACGGGAGATCAGGTTTACTATAAGAAGAGCCATTTCTCATTCTACTAGTATGTAGTTGAGTTGTTGCTTTTCTTTTTCTGCTTAAAAATAAATACAAATGCAAGATATTTTAATAGACAATATTAAAAAGACCTTCAGAACCAAAATACTGGTGCCACGTTATAGTACATGCTACCAAGTGTGTTTAGTCTAGTACGTCTACAATGCCTGATCAATTCCATTACCAGCAACTACTTGTTGAATGAAAAATCCCACTCACACACACACACACAATAAAGAAAATGACTTTCTAATCATATCACTCTTTATATTTAGGCTTTTGTAGAGCGTGGCGTGAGAACTGCTCGTGTTGAGACGCGATGAATATTTTCTGATCAGCGTTTTCTGCACACAAAGTGTCAACTTGGGAAAAGAAAGCCAGGCAAGGACTGGTGATAAAACTAACACGCTGGTTTGAAATGTACGAAGACTTCTGTCAGAGCTGATTCACAACATATAACAAATAAATAAATACCCCAACACCTGAAAGCTGACTGCAAAACACAACTGCGTTCACGAGTTTAATAATGAATCATAATCTTTCAATTCACTGCATGTAAATGCAGATCTGGGAAGGTTTGAATCAGTCTGCACTTTAAACTTCATTTCCAGACTTCTAAAAAGGACAACATAATAAATATAGAAAATATTTGGGTAGTCTGCCCAAAAAAAACTAAATTTGGAAAAGTCGCAGCCTGAAAGGTCACTCCGCTGTACATGAACGAGAGTCTTGTAGCTACAAAAAACATGAACATGTGAACAAGCATAAAAACTAGCATCACCGGGATTATGAGCTTAAGATCGCCCATCCACACTAGTTCTCCCGAGCTGCTCGTCATGCCAAAGCAAAAACATGCAGTTGAAGCCGGTGCAGCCTGACTTCCTGTTTCAGCCCAGAGCTCCTGCAACTTTACTTTAAGAACCACGGAGATACAACTAGATGCAGCTTATGGAAACCGTGACTACATCTTAAATTTGCTCCAAGCATACACATCACCAAAATAATGGATGTCACCAACTGGATCCATTATTTCTGCTGGTCTAGAACTGAGAAGTACATGACGTCCAGAGCGGGTTAATGCTGTCACCGAGCACTGTGCAGGCCTCGAGACACACAAAAGGTAAACTGATATGTTTGCAAGGACAAGCACAGATCTACAGTGTACCTAAATATGGGAGGAGAGTCTCCACGACAAGTGGAAGCTTTTAAAAAGACAGGGAGCGTCGACTAAAAGGATTACTCAAATTGAATGCTAAAAACATGGTTGCTTACTTGCTGGATTTGGTTCTAAACCTGCAAATTAATTACTACTGCTTTGACCTCAGCAACCACTTTGCTTGTGGCAATGTATGAATCACCAGCAACTTTTCATCATTGTTTTTGTGTTTACACACTAGTGGGACTTGCCAACAAGCCAGTGTTTCTTGCTATGGAACTCCCACATCTGATTACACAATAGCTCGACTCTAAATCCAGTGGAAACGTGGGCTGGTTTGTTAAAAGGTTTCCAGTGCAGCTCGGGCAGTGGTGCCAACAAAAGCTTGATCAATTAACTGTCACGTGTACAAGAGAGAGGTGTTTCCCATAAAATCTACATTTAAATAGGACGTAGACAAGCATTACACAACTCAAGAAGAGCTGCTTCTATGCAAAAGCCAATTGTGGTTGATACATTTATGGTGGGCTACTAATTAAACATATTCACTTATAAAACAGTCAGTAAAAACCTACTATTTGGACTTAAAAGTACCTGGTCATGCGACTAGTTCACTTCCTGTCCATTCCTGACCCTGACGGGCTTTATTAGCTCATCCTCGTCCAGTCTGAAAAATGAACAAGCTGGTGAAGGATCACTACAGCATGCAACAACACATATATACTATAACATTTGACGAACTTAACGCCGATTAGCTATCATGTGACTTCAAGTTAAATGCCAGAGGGGGACTGAGCTGAGCAGCGATCAACCTGTCACTAACGCACACTAAGAGGGTATAGAGTTTGTTGTATTGGACTAGCAAAGACAGATTAAGACATGAGACGGTTTTTTTTTTTTAGCTTTATGGGTGATGGTGTGAGCAAAGCGGGCAGCTGTCAAAGGGGAAAATGCGAAGGAGCTATCAACAGTAGCGCTAGCAACACAAGCTAACAGCCCCGACCCCGCACACAAGACACGGACCCCGGGAGCAGACGAGGCAGCAAAATGGAAACATTTTAGGCAAACGGTTGTTTCTTCAGTACACGACCGAAGAAACATCCCGGCAAGACCCTCCATACCTTGAAAGTCTGGCTGAGTTGTAATATGGGATTCTCTTCGAGTTCTTCCGCACCGGATTTAACGGAATGCTGTCAGCCATCTTGGCTGGGCAGTACACGTCCTGACGTCACGCTAAAGAGGCGTTTAGGATTTATGCTGCATTCACTTACTGTGCAAAAATGTCGTAACTATAAACCTCTCGACCGAAGAAGAAGTAACGCTAATGTGGTGCGAGGTTTAAAGTTAGAGAGCATAGAGGGTGTGTTTTCCATCGTCTCTCCGTTATTCTGTAGGACAACGTAGCTCTTGCAAAATAAACAATGAATGTGTCTTCTTACCAGAACAAGCCATGGGAATGTGAACTTTCCAGGAGATAACAAAGGCAGCATATGTGACCCTGTTGCCAGAATTCATCATGGTCGCTGTGTGGTTGAGTAAAACGTGTTTATGATTATGAGACTGTGAAGCGCAAGAGTTGTGTTTTGGATAGCATATGGGGTCAAGCATATTACAAATAAATGAGAAACAAACTGTTGAAAACTAATTCAGAGCAGATATACGCTGAAGAAAACGTGAAGACATAAAGTGAAATGTGGTTGAAAGCTCAGAAAAAGCTAATAAGTAAACCTTTGAGTGGAGACTTTGAGTGAGATTTTTCATATATAGTTAAAATAATTAATTGTCTTCCCTAAACCTACATATATTTTTTCTAATCAACAAGTCTAAAGCTGACCACCGTGTCTTACTTGGTTTATTTTTCATTTAACTAGCTACCAGATGATATTCCAGATTAATAAACTCAATGATCTTTTAATCCATGTGTCTCTCCCAAAATAGTTGGCAACAGCCAAGGAAATCTCAATTAATCTGAAAAACTTCTACTTTCTGATAAATGATGAGGTAATCTTTGAGAATTACCTGCCTGTATTCATCCTCTCTCAGTGGATATGAACAGCAGCATGTTCATAAATTAGGATGTGTATCTGTTAAAACTAGTTTCAAAGAGATAATTTGTAAAAAGAAAACACACTAATTTCTACAAAACCAATTCATGCTTTAATTAATTTAATTTCAATTAACTCTAGTTTATTATTGTTTGTTGTTCATGAAACATCTTAACAAATGCATTTTATTTATAAGTGCTATAATCTGTTTAATGTTAGGCAGAAGTTGTTTGCAGAAAGAAAATTGCTAACTTGCTTACACAATGCATACGGTCAAGAGAGAGAGGTAATGTGGTAATGTAGTGTGTGAAATAACCTCAAGACAAGTCATCTCTTTTCAGTGTTTAAACAGAGAGAGGTAGTGAACTGAACATACAGTTTGCTCTAGTTTTTATTCGGTCCAACTGATGTTTAAGATGACAATTTCTCACCATAACATTGACAGTAGCTTGTTGCAACTGGTAATTGTGGGTATTTGTGAGCATGTTTTGTGCTTTGCACCAGCTATCTCTTTGCATTATTGATTTGAACATATGTTCCCTTCTTCGGAGCAGCCGTTCGTCTAAGCACCTTAGGAATTCTCAGGTACAAGTGAAACAACTTATTTAATGTATAGAAAAAAAAAACATTCACAAATGACAGCAAAGTAAAATAGCCAAATGTGAAGACACTACTATTCTCTGTCAATTGATAAAAAGTTCTTTTTTAAGTCTATATATAGTACATAAGAACAAACAAGGTGTTTTACAAACATTTTAACGTCCATAATAGATTGCATAAGTATCAAGTCTCCATTCAGCTTTTTTTCAATTGATTCCAATTTCTTTGCTGTCGTCAATCAGCATAGAAAAATGCCTATTATTTCCCAGGTCCATGCCTGTCTTGGTTCGACTGGGTATTGGACTTCCTGCGGTGCTCACTCTGTCCATGCCTGCAGTCAGAGGGTGAAGCTGAGAGATGCCTCTGTTCTGAATCACCGAGATCTCGTTGTTCTTGGCGGCCAGGCTGTTGGCGATAGCTGTCGCGTAGCGGTTCCAAAATCCAGGGTCTACATTCATCGCTCGAGCTGCCAGGTCCTTCTGAAACATCTCGCCAAACTTCACGGCCTCTCCACCCAGCAGGGCCATGGGGTTCTCCACCGACAGCCGCCGGCCTCTCCTGGCTGGTGCGTTGTTCCACATGTGAGTTCCCATGTGAACCTGAACATCACATTTAAGATGTTAGATTTGGTGGATGCTTTTACTTCAAAATACACAACATGCTGAGCATGGATGGTCCTGATAAACATCAAGGCCTCTGCACTAAAAGAGGTGGAACTTTTGGTCTCCCTATTGAACAATACTCCCCCACTTCATATACTGATATATTGATAGGCTTATCGGAAAATGCTTATCGGAAAATACATTACAGAATGTAAAAACAATGTAGCAGATGTTTCTTTGACTTGGAAAGGCATTTCATGTGTTCTGATGACACTTTTTGAATTTGTGATTTGCCAAACAAAAATGACAAATATTTGCTGGTTATCAAATGTGATTTGCTGTTTTCTTTGTCTTATAGTAAAGAGAAACATCTTGGGCTTTAGGAAAATGTCACGGACATGTTTCACTATTTGTCTGACATTTTATAATCTAAAATAATCAGCAAACTAATAGATAAGAAAAATAATTGTAAGTTGCAGCCATATACTGATTTTTCAGAGAAAAAAGAAGGCAGTAAACATGCAAAAAAAAGTAGATAAAAAAGTAAAAGAAAAGTCTTCAGAGTCTCCCCCAGATTACTTTGTTTTGGGATTTTTGTTGTGGAAAGGAAAATAATTAGAAACAGACATCATGGGACAGATGTGGTGCCTTTTAAATCCCTGTTGAATCTTATGTTGATTTCACAGACTTTTATTTTGAAAATTGCACGCTAACGCTAATGCTGTTCCCAGTTTCCATATGTTTGCTAGACTGTACATGTATTCTTATGAGAATAAATGTGTTGTAATGTTGAACTTGTACACTTTTAATAAAAAGGGGAATGTTCTGTGTATCTCTCTCTTTTTGTTCTGGACTTTTTGCAGGGAAGGGACTGAGCACATTTATGCAAGAGAAGCTGTAAATGCTTTGTTTCTCTACAGTTGCAGAAAAGGTTATGTCATTGCCAAGTATGCTGGAATTAACTAAAATCCTGAAAGACAGTCCCAGGAAGTGTGTTCTTATGCACTATACAACACAGCGCAGAGATACACCCACTACACTGGAAACGCAACAAACATGTTATTTTAAAATGTATTGATTATTTAGTAAAAGTGTATTTTAGTTGTAGCCTAGAGAACACTCCACCATCATATGACAATATTTAATAATTCACAAAAGGGACATATGTACCAGCAAATATGTCAACAAAGCTATTAGCTTGATTCCAGACAGCACAACCGAGGAACACACCCATTATCTACCTTCAGATTGCCTTTTGTGGTGAAAGCTCTGCCGCAGATGGAGCAGACAAATGGTTTCTCTCCAGTGTGTGTGCGCTCATGGATCTGCAGGGCGCTGGCTGACGAGAAGTTCTTCCCACAGGCGTTGCAGTTGTGCTGCTTCGGCGTTCGACGAGGAGGAGCAGGGCCGAGCAGAGAGGTCATTCCTGGGCTGCCGACTGATGCATAAGCCGCAGGGATGTGGATGCTAAACGGTGGGTGCTGCCCTTCGGACGTGTTGTGTGGCTGACTGTGACCGTTGACCTCGGTTTTTATTATGCCTGACAATGTGCTGGTAACCAGGCTGGGGATTGTTTGACCTGCAGCTGAAATGAAAGTGCAGAGGTGAAGTTTTCCTCCCTTAAAACGACCTTAAACACATTGAACTTTGGTAGGCTGAATTAACACAACATTGCAAACGTACCTCTTTCTCTGCTCAGTTGGAATGACATACTATAAGGAGTTTCCTCTTTCACACATTGCTTGCTGGCCTGTATTCCTCTCAGCTCTTGGGCCAGTGCAGCTGCTGATGCAGAGGTGGGAGACTCAGATTGCTCTCTCTTCACTGAGGCTGCCAAAGCCTCTTTGAAATCTGGCCTGTCGTTGTTCACTGCAGGTGATTTTATCGTCATGCCTTCTGAGTTGCTATGAATAGGAGACGCCGATACACGAGGTGAACAGGAGGATTCTGACACATTTGGGCTGTTTGCGCTGCAGTTCTCCACCCTTTTCTCTGAGAAAGAGCACTTAACGTTGAGTTGGCTGCTGTCATTAAAACCATTTGTTAGGAATTTTATACCAAATGAGTGGTTTAGGCTTAAAGTAGAGTCAATCATCCTCATTTGGTTCTCCAGCGCAGCTATACTTGAAACAACAGACTTAGGAGGAGAATTACAATCAAAGATCAAAGGTTTAGATGGATTTACACCTTCCTCCATATTTTCTACCTCCTCTTCCTCTTCCTCATTATCATCCCCCATTGAAATATCATCAGTGAGCTCATTGCTATTGCTGCTGAGACTGTCAAAGTTCCTCTCGTTGACAGAGATATCGCTGTCCATCTCCCGCAGCCGGTCCACCAGGGTTGAGTCTGGAATCTGCCCGACCATGTGCATGCGGATATGCTGCTGGAGGACAACAGCGTTGGTGAACTTCTTCTGGCAAATGGGACATGAGTGTTGCACCTGAACAGGAGGATTTTCTCTGTGAACGCCAATGTGAGCCTTCAGGTTGCCTTTGGTGGTGAAAGCCCTGCCACACACTTTACATTTAAACGGCCTCTCCCCGGTGTGAATGCGGTAGTGCATCTTTAGCGCACTCTGACAGCTGAGGACGCGGTGACAGAGGACGCACTGGTTGGGGTCAGTAATCTTTTTGTCAATGTTCTCCACCAGCTGCTGAAGTTTTGAGGTTTCAGATGTTTGCATAGAGGCCAGGAGGCCACCGGTTTGAAACTTAGCTTCGTCTGAGTTGAGCGAGAGGGGCGGAGAGTTGGAGACAGGGGACGCTGAGGTGACGGGTTCAGGTGTGGTGGCCACAGATGGGATCGTAGTGCTGGTTGCTTCTGTTACTGGGTTGGCTCTCAGTCTCAGGGAGCAGTTTTGGGGCAGGTGTACTCCCTCTGTTTTCAGTATACTGGATGCTTCTGTCTCACGGTTCGACTGCGGAGACTCTGAAACTGGAGAGAAGTGAGCCTCACTGCCTCTGTGGTTAGGTGACAAAGATAGACATTCAAAAGGAGCTGGCTGGTAGGGAGATTTAACGGATGGTGTTACACTTACAGGGTCATTTGAGCCTCCAATACTGGTAATAGTGGAGGAAAGCGGAAGACCCATAGTGGCTGGCAGAGTTGCTACAACAGGTTTGCTATCCAGCCATGAGGAGACGGGTTTTTCTGGAGGGATGGACATTCCATAGGGAATCCCAGAACTTGTTGGCACATTGTCTAGATATTCTGGCACCGGGTAGGGGTTCATCTGAACATGAGGATACTTCTCTTTATGCCTCTGGAAGTGAACCTTTAAGTTCCCTTTTGTGGAAAAGCGATTGCCGCAGATGTTGCATTTGAAGGGCCGCTCTCCTGTATGGGAGCGCAGGTGGATCTGCAGAGCGCTGTCGCTGCCAAACACTTTGGCACAGAACCTGCATTTATGCTTGAAGAAGGGCTCCTCTGGGCTGGGATTCGTTTCGAACAAGGACACGTTAGGCAGTTTCCCTTTCCTGTGCTTCATCAGGGCTGCAAGAGGGTCAAGTGCATTAGCTGTGGCGGCGATGCTAGCCAGGGGATTGGGGAAAATGACACTGCTGGGGGGGCTCTGAGGTAGAAATGGCAGGCTAGAGGATGAGCTGAGGAGGCCGCTCTGCCCCAGGGAGAGCGGGCTGGAGGAGCTCGGTGTCTGAGTGCAGCTAATGCTGCTGGTGTGTGAGCCTGTGTAAGGAGGCAATAATGTGGAGATGCTGCTGCTGCAGCTGGAGAGAGATGGGGTCGAATTTTCTGAGGAAGCTGAGGTACATGTTACATCTCTATAGGTGGACTGCCCGCATACAGTTTGTGAGGGGAGACTTTGTGATTTTTCAAGCACAGAAGACAATGAAACAGCAGCCTGTCCGTTGATGTTTGAGGGCATCGTTCCCGACAGTGGCAGGATGGGAGGAGGGATGATGCCTTGAGAAGGGAAAAGGTTAGGAGCCAAAGACAGAGATCTGGAGGCTGGGTTCAGTGCTGCCTGTGTTGGTTGTCTGTTCATGGTGGCTACCTGGCTGCAGATCTGCTCAATAAGCTGCAGCTGGTGGACCTGTTGTTGCTGCAGAGCCAGCAGGTGCTCCAGGATCACCGGGATGGCTGCTGAAGCTGCATTCCCTCCGGTAACGCTGCTGTTGATCCCCTGGGAGAACTGGGCCACAGCCACCCTGGTGCTGTGAAGGATCTCCAGCGTCACGTTTGTACTCGGCATGTTGTAGCTGCCAGCAGCTGACATCTGGGGTGAAGTGGACTCAGCTGATTCCGGAGGCTGAGGGCTGGAGGTGTATTTGTCCTGTGGACAATGCTCGAGCTCCATGGCTTCATCCCGCTCCCTGCCTTCCTCCAAGTTATCCAGACTGTCGTTATCATACGCCAGCATCTCTCCCAGCTCAAAGCCAGCGTCTGTGGACTCTGCGGCAGATGAGTCACTGGACGCCACACTAGGAACCGGAGAGGGTCCAATAGGAGATTCCTCAGGAACCGGCATCCCCTCATTGTCCTTCACTATCAGCACCAATGGATCCTCGGTGCAGACTTTCTGATGTTCACTCAGTTCAGTCCAGGTGAAGAACTCAGCACAGCATTTGTCACAGGTGTGTGTCTCCTCACTGCTGTGGCAGCCACCGGTGGTCTCCTCTATCTCCGTGCCCTCCACGATGCCTGAAACCATGAAAGAAAAAAGACAGATTGAGTAGGCAAACTTGATCATTTATTGTCCTAATATTTCACCAGAGGGACACATTTTCCTTCATTACATTGCAAATAATCCAGACACACACACACACGAGTCCGTCCTTCAGAACTCGTGTTGTGCCGACAGGCATCGTTCAAACCCACTGAACTTCAAATTCCACAAGAGATCCCAAAGTGTCCAAAGATAACAAACATGTCAAGCTTATTTACAAGGAGGTGTTTATAAAAGGATGTAAAACACATCTTGAAACAGATCACTTAATGTGAAAAAATCTTAGATTTCTATATTTCACCCAATACAAATAGAGGTTATACCTACTGTATATGTAACATTGTCATACAGCGTGGAAAATATATTATTTCTAACTATCAAGTGGAAACTGAAGGGAATTCCAAGTTTTAACTGCAAACATTCATTTATTTTTCTCTATATATCTGAAATTAGAAAAGATAAAGTTTTCCCAACAATTTAAATGTTTACAGCTGTTTTATACATTATTGTTTTATACATTTTTATTTTGTCATACCACTTTCAATCTTAATATTCAATAAGCCCCAAAATAACAAAGACTTTAAACTCACACCCCCTTGTTTTCAGACGTTAATCATCTGTCCGAAAAAAAATCTATAAAGTTCAATGAAGTTATCTGACCTTTCAATTGTGCATTCAGACAGATAATGACATTCTATACAGTATATAGATTTTTTTGTGCATTCATACATTTCAGTAATGTCTCTTCATTATGCAAAAACTGTGCACTTACCACATTTTGTTAAAAAACTACAACATTTTTGAAGTTTAGAAAACCATACGTTTATTCAGACAAGTGTGAAATCAGCTGATAATCATTCATTTAACTGTGAAACTGTTGTCTTGCAGTAAATCGCAGCCATTTGATACTTCAAGCAGTTTGAAACACGTTATAAATTGAGTATTATTACTGATTGGGTTCAGATAAACTTAATTGTGTTTTCCCATTTCCAAAAGAACACTGCATCAAAACAACACAATCGATAGTGTATTAATCTTAATGATATGCCTGCTTCAACAGACTGCATAATGTCATTTCTATTACAGTAAATTACTAAACAATATGTGCAGCAATATGTTTGCCAGCTCTAAACTGAAGGACATTTAAATAGAGGAAACCAATTAAAGGTCCAGAATATCCTGATGTAAAAAGTTTATAACATGTGGATTTGTTGTTCTTATTCCTAACTTGTGTGCCATTTTAATGTCAATCCACTGTCACTTTCTTTTTTTAGTCAAATTATTACATTTGGTCACATGTCTAACACGTTTCAGTTAAACTCTTTCTCCTTCAGTTTGACAGCACAGACATCATCCTTCCCTTTTGTCCTCCTTCAGTAGCTGATATGTGACGTTCTGTGAGAAAAAGATTTTATACTTTAGAGTCACTGTTGCATCTGTTCAGGCTTTGCCCCATTAGGAAACAGACAGCAATACCAGATGGGAAGATTTGGGGAAATCAATAATAAATTACATACACTCTGGCTTCCGTACACCAATCTAAGAATAATAATTTAAAAAGGTAGAAAGGTGGATATTATGAGGTTTCGGAATGATTAAGAAATTAGATTTTTGTTTTTAATGATTTACTTATTTTAAGAAGAACATTTTTATTTCTGCCATATTACCATCAATCATAAAATAAGACACAATAAGCTGTGTGTGTGTGTGTGTGTGTGTGTGTGTGGCCAACATACATGCTGCACCTTTGTTCTTAAACAAAGTAAATGTGGAGCATGAACCAATGTAAATGTGTTTGTGTCAAATTTAACATGCATGTGTGTGTATGTGCTCCCGTATGTGCACTCAATTTGTGTGTGTGTGTGTGTGTGTGTGTGTGTGTGTGTGTTTCCAAGTGTAGTCAATACACTCCAATTATCACTGTTTCACACAGACTGAGACATCTGGTTTATTTACAATTATGCCAGTACACTCAACAAATCCTCGTGCAAACACACAATGCAATCTCTGTATTGATACATATTAAGTTTGTCAATACATTACAGGCTTTAGCTCCCAACTGTCTAATCTCTGAGATAATAAAAACTGATTTTAATTTTTTATTTCAGTTTCGAAAAGACGAGTGTGACCACAGTTGAGTGAGTAATATCTATTTAAAAGTCAAACTTGTCAGTAAATAATCAGAGGCTCTGGCTCACCAAGTGGGTGGTCTGAAGATCACCAAGGCGATTCAGCAAACACAGGCGCAAAAACACGTTCACTGTTTTAGCTCAGGATTTTGTCTTCGCTTTGTAAGGTTTACTTCCAGAAAAAACAAAGAAAAGATCAGCTTTGATTTAAAGCTCTGGATATATTTCCAAATATAATAACAGTGATAGAAACGTATTTAAAAAAGTCACCTTCACTCAATCCGTGCCGTTAGGAGCAGAAAACAGATTTATGTCTTTTCTTTCTTGCTGTGTAGTTTGTCGACGAGAGGAGAGAATTAAAATCATGAAGCTGCAGCTGAAGAGCAAACAGACTCTCTGCCCAGCGTTAACGCCTCTCTGTGTGACCTCTGGGCCGCTGAGGTCAACGCTTCAGATGTACTAATTGTATTATGATCCCGACACGGAGCACTTGCCCCTCGCAGGGTGAGGCTGACAAAGGTTAAGTCAGCAGGCTCAATCAAAGCCCATCTCAGAGTGGCGGAGCCCCCCGCCCAGCTGCAGGGCTGTGGGAGGCCTTCTTCCACACTCGACACCTTTTCACAGCCACAAATAATAACAAAGTGACATGTGATTTTACTAAAAAACATGGAACAAGAACTGTGATGACAGTGACTTGAATTAATGTGGGACATTTGCTGGGTCTTTTGCAGGCCTTTTGCTTTTGAGATTAAACACAGGCTGGTGCCATGATGACAATTAATCTGTATTGATATAAATAAATACACATGTGAAATGAATATTAGATTAATTAAGATTAATTTAGTTGTATGAACTGTCAGTTAAAGCCTGGTAGAGTGTAAACCCATTTCCTCAAAGATTTTGCATCAAATTTAGAAATTGCAGGCCAAATAAAAAATTTAATTTTGGACAAACACAAATCCAATAGTTTAAAGGTTAATTTATGGTTAAAATATTGGTGCTGATGTGAGTTAGCGCTCAGCTGTTAGTGTTGATTAAAAGCTCTAAATAACATAATTTCCTGCAGGTACGTGAGGAGAAAATTGTTTAATTTAATATTAAAATATTAGAAATGATGTTAGGCTCCTGGTGTACCACGACAAAGGCATGACACACGATGAAGAAGTGAGATGTGGTTACAAATAACTGTAACATAGTTGATCATTTTTAATAATTATTTGATACACTTCTGGCAAAACGTTAGAAAATACTGGATATCGGGATCCATTTAATCTCATCTCTTTTTCTTTTCTTATAATTTATGAAATAATTTGTACTGACAAAATGTTCATTAAGCAGTAAAATGCAGGAGTCAATAGTAAATACACTATTATGATCATACAGGTCCTTTCGTCAAGGCCACATTTGATTTCAGATTATTTTGTCCTGGTTTCTAATCTCATTAAAATGTGAAGGTTTTAATAGTTGACAGGAAGGCCTCGAACCAAAACACCGAAAAACCTCCAACATAGTGTGCAGAAATAACCCTTTATCGCCTCGTGGCTTTTTCCATGCATGGGTTCAGTCGGTATTTTGGTGGATTGTGCCGCGACAGTACTTCACAACAGGCCCTGTTTCTACTTAACCCCCCTAAAACTGTTGTAATAAAATATGAAAGTAGTTTTGATTCATTCACGAGATGTTTGTATTGTGTCAACACAGTCCTCAGTTAATTAATCTGGATCTGGTTTATGATAAAACATTAAAAACTCATTAAAATATGTACAATTCAATCCCCGTCTCCTGATCAGATCAGAAACTTTTATAGACTTTTGAAATTTGGCAGACTTCAAAACTGAAAACTAGATATTGTTAAAATGTAAAAATAAATAATAAAGAGTCAGACAGAGACAGGAAAGTAAAACTAAAACCTCAATCACTCTGTCGTCCGTTTAATCTCACACCTTTTCAGACATTTTAAATCTTGCCACCAAAGCCACCACTATGTCTATTTTGTCATTTTCCTTTACTTAAACATGTTCTTTGCAATAAAACCCTCTAATTTAAGCTTCTCTTCCATGTTCTTGTTCCCAGCGGTGGTCCGTTAGCAGCAGCTGAAGTAAACGTCAGTAAAAGTGGTTTAAAGCCTGCAGGACACCTACCATCTCTGCAGAGGAGTCCGGTCTGTGCCGCTCCTTCGTCTGACTTGAGGTGCTGCGGCTTGGTTTGCTTGCGGCGGGACATGTTGCTCGTTCTCTGCGACGCGCGGCTGCCTTCCGCCGACTCATCTACAAGCGGCGAATGGGACCCTTCAGAGGGAGCGGGGTCGGTGAAATAAGCGAGCGGTGGCTGGTGTCGATGCCCGTGTGCAGATTGCGCATGTCAGTGTGATTGTGATGGAGGAAGGATAACGCTTTTACGACTCTTGCTGCCCTTCGGTGGGTGATTGGCTGCGGTCCAGCCAACTCACGCTAGATATGGAAATGAGGGATGGGGTTTAATAATAATTAGTTCACTTCCTGTCCGGTGTGCGGCTGCTTTTACGCACAACTCCGAGCAGCTCCGACATGGTTCAGTCCGACCTGAACTCCCGTGAGTGTCTCATGCGTTTTCGACCAGTCTTGGGTTTAACTCTGTGGCCAGATGCTGCATCTCGGCGGTGTGCGCTCTGACCTGTTCCCTTCCTGAGCTCCTGGATGAGTTTGTGTAAAAAGAGACGCTCCAGTTTGAGCTGACTTCTCGGACTGTGGATGGATGGATGTCCCGGTTGAATCTGTCGCCCCACGCACACTTAAGACAGCAGAGCAACACTAACTGGAGCAGTTATACTTCCACAGGAGGATACAGGCTGCATGCCGCGTCTCCTACAAACAGCGTAAAGTCCAGAACCGACGCGTTAGAAAAGGTCATTCTTGCGTAAAAGGAGAAATTTCTCGCGATACCCGCAATCGGCGGATTAAATGCGTGCGTAAAGTCAAACTTTGTGCGTCAAAATCTCGCTCACGTCGCAGATAGGTCCGATCTCAAACTGGTGGCTGTCGGAAGTGAGACTCCCTGGTTTGTCTCCTTGTTGCCTCCGCCTCCGGTCCATCATTACATGTCCTTCAGCCGACTGCGATAGGGTACTGCCAGGATACCACAGGAGGTGCAGGAGCCCTTGCTTCAGTTGTTACGACCTCCCACAATTTGGCGCCATAATAGAGTGAAAAATGTCACTATGTTGGCAAAGAAATCTTCCTTTGAATGATGATCAGGATTGTGTGGAGGGTAAAACCACCTGAACTCAGTTTCTTATCTTACAAATAGGGTATTGAATTAAAAAAGAGGCCTACTAGACCTTCATTTTTGTAGTTTTTGTTTAGGCTTTGGTGGTTGGTTGACATACAGTTACCAACCACAGGCCATGGTTTCCAGTTCAAACTCTGATTTGTCACTGCAGCTCTCACCAAAAGATCAAAATGGTAAACGAAGCCATATATGACAGAATGACGTGTTTAATAAAATGTGTTTTGATGTTGATGTTTGATCCTCCCCTTCCACACACTGTAGCTAATTCAAAGCTGAGAGAAGAACCAAGCATACTTCACCAAAGCTGTAATCCCTTTTCACCAGGCATTGTCCCAAAACTTGTAATTATGTGGTATTAAAAGATGCAGCTGGGGGAGGACAGAATCAGCTGTTGATAACTGCAAGTACTACACAACAGCCTGGTATTGATCGGCATGTCTCCTATTCCCCTGCTATGGAGAGATAAGGAGGCCCCACTCCTGCTGGAATATAATTTCTTCTGACCTATCAGGTTTCTACAGACTTATGATGAATAGCCAGAGAGCGCTTATCTGGAAACTCAACCCTCCTTGATTCGATATTGATTCTTTGTAACCAGCGTCAGCGCACAAAATCAAACCAGCAACTACTTGACCATGATCTCTTCCAGATTCTAACTTGGCCTACAGCAACACAGACTGCACTCACGGCCTGAAGTACCACTTGAATTGAATTATTGTGTACATCTGTTAGAGGAACAAATGTATCAGTTTGTATTCATTAGCATGATGGGCAACGGAAATGTATCTGAGCAAGGCCAGTTCAAGGTAAATAATAATAAATGAGTCTAAATGGAACTTTCCAGTTCATCAAAGTGCTGCAGGAAGTAAATGAACACACAAAATAATGCCAAACAAAGACTTATAACATATTAATACTAGAAGAAAAGACATGCAAGAGGTGTTGTTGTACACAACAACACAAATACCTGAATAAACTCCACCGTGACGCTTTAACTGTAACTTGTTAACAGTGTGCACAGTGACACATGTTGGTTCAACTCTGCACTTCATTTTCAGGCAGTGGTTAGCTGAGTCGTTGCACTAGATTGAAACATAAGCAGAAATTTAGAAACTCTGAGGTCATGAATCCAAGTTGAGAATTTGGGTGAGTTTTTGTTGTTGTTGTTGCTGCTGTTTGTTTGTTTGCCCCGGTTTAGTTTAGTTTATTTAATTGTCTCCAGAAAAGTCTTAAAACGTGACTAAATATCTTATTTTTGTGTAAATATATATATATACACTACCGTTCAAAAGTTTGGGGTCACATTGAAATGTCCTTATTTTTGAAGGAAAAGCACTGTACTTTTCAATGAAGATGACTTTAAACTAGTCTTAACTTTA
>JAVQJD010074458.1:0-33571 GCA_036023655.1 Nannoperca australis | reverse complement strand
CATTTAGCAGACACTTTCATCCAAAGTGACATCCAAATAAGAGCTTTACATAAAATGCAAAGAACCATGATGGAAAACAACAAGATGTCTCATCAAACTTGTAAGAGATGAATCACAAGTGCTGTAAGTAAGAACATCGCTGCCAATGCCAGAATCGAAAAGAGCATTAAATCTAAGAACAGATTATCTTTGTACATTTACCAAATAAAACAATCATTCAAGAAACTGGAAGTGGAATCTATATTTGGCAGAACTCACAGACATATATAACCTGCTTTGTTTGTAGGAGGTTGGGAGGTGTGTAGGCGGTGGCAAATGCTACAAATTAGCATATGCACTAATATAATCCTCAGTTCTAACAGCGCTTGCACTTGTTATTTAGTTCAAAGTAAAAGCTGATTTCTGTTAAGCGAGTCTTCATTTGTCCACATGATTTCAGAGGTGAGCTGTCCGTGGCGCTGACATCCGTGGGTCTGAGCTCCACATGCTGAAGATGCATTGTGTATATCAGTGTCGAGCACGAGTGACGCCTGCTCTGCTCACACTTGTGTGCTTTTGCACCTGAAGTTCACCTCTTGAGGTGCGTTGAACGTCGAACAGGCTGCGAGAGCTGTTTACACCTTCATATCACCGCCGCCCAGGTCCCCGCCTGCCTGCGTGCCCCTGACATACATTTACTGTCATGTTTTACTTCAACGTAAGCCCTTAACCGCAGTCGGTAGCCTCTTCACTCTTGGCTGCTTTGGGGAGCCAATCTGCTTAAGGATATCTGTCAGGTCACGCTTAGAGCTGTGATCGGGCAACATGTTTCCTGCTTGTTGAAAGACTCACCAGCCCTCGAAACAAAGACACATTCCAAGCCGCTCCCATGTACTGCGGGCACAGATTCAGCTGACCCACCAGATCTAATAGGTGCAGCCGTATGTGTATTATTTAATTATTCATTGTTGGAAATGGAGCCAGTTAGGTAGCACTATCCTTTTCAATAGGGATCAGCAGCTTTGTGAGCAGGCTTGGCTGGAGCTGGTCACTGGTTTCACCGGCTTACCATGGCTTTAGCATCTGTGCGTGAAATGTAGGCCATGGCTGTTTGCTCGTCCGCCCGCCCTGTGGTTTAAACTAGTAAACCCAAGCTGCGTTAGTTGTGTTGGAGACACCGTCTCTGCATGTCCACGATGAGGCTGAGGTCCAGGAATAGAGAGCGAAGGGAGAGACAAAGAGAGGAAGAGGTAGGAAAAGTCCGTTTAATTTTTTCAAGCAGTGTAGATCTCCATTTGGGATGAGGCATTTATTCTGGCATGGCGGCCACTGCCGTGTGTTTGTCAGCTTGTTTGTTCCGTGATTCATGTTTGAATTTGAGCTTTTCATTTAGATGTTATTCGAATTTCTCACGCAAAAATCGGACTGTGTAAATACTGGCAAAGTAAACATTTACTATTTTGGGGAAATACTGAAATAGCTGAATAGTGCTGGATGTGACACACAAATGTGGACCAAACACAGCTTCTTTGCTGCTTTTGTGCATCGGTGTAAAACAAGGAGTTTTGTTCAAATCGAATCTTGTCTTGCAGGTGAAATTTGAGGAGTGTGAAATGATTCCAAAGTCAGGAAAATCTCCAGCAGACTCGAGGAAAAGTGTCGGCATCCATGAGTTTGCAGCGCTTGCCAGATCCTCCTTAAATGGTAAAAAAACTGGTTTGGTTCTTGTGTTTTTAAATGTCTTGAATATTTTGAGTCACAACTTTCAGACGCTGACCTCTCTCTCTCTCTCTCTCTCTCTCTCTCTGTCCAGGTATCTCTCAGGCAGTGAGGGACCATGTGACAAAGCCCACCTCCCTGGCTCAGGGCCGGGTTGCCCACCTCATTGAGTGGAAAGGTTGGCCCAAACCCGCGGACCCACCACCTGCCGCCCACTCCCACTTCAGCTCCTACTGCCACCTGACTGAAGGAGAGAAGGAGGCCCGGTTTGCTGCAGGTATTCATCTCCGTGACCTTCAGCCGAGGAGTTGTTTTACATCCAGCTTTTTTGTGTGTAACTAGCCGGTGGCTGTATGTCACTTGTCTGTTTGTGTGGGCATCCTCTTACTTAGCTTGGTTTAGCTCCAGCATCATCTCCTCCCTGCTGTCAGGCAGCTAATCCCCTAAAACTCCTGCATGTCAGCGGTTCGCCCCGCCCACCACGCTGTCTCTCGGGTGATGGCTTGTCTTGGCAGCAGATGGTGGCCTATTAGACACTCTCCCAGAACACTTCACTGCCCACCAATGGTACAACAGCTCCTGTTGTTTTTGCTGTGACTCATCCTCTCTGGCGCCGGGGACATCGGCGTGGTTTGATGAAGAGAGAGAATGAGAGATAGAAGGAGGGAAGCAGGGTACATAGTGAGTGTACACCATGTACATTATAAAGTCTGTCTCTTTTGTCTTCACTGCTTCAAAATAAAAAAACTTTGTAGATTTAAAAAAAAAGCGTTTGACGAAAGAAATTAGTTGATTCATCGATTAGTAGATGGACTAAATATCACTGTCAACTATTCCAGTAATCGATTAATCATTTGGTTTTGCTGAGATCAGCTTTTTAAATGTGAGTATTATGTTTTGGGGATTTTCTTTGATCTATATCATTGTGAACTTATTATTTTAGCATTATGGACTTTTGGTCAGACATTTTTGCTATAGGATTTATGTTTTTTTAGACTTTCCTGTAATCTTTGCCTTTTTTTAAATAATCACATGTAGACGCATAAAACCATTCAGCCATTCCTTCATTTTAAGGCGCCACAAGCCAAAAATAAATTGGGAAACCACAGCATTCATTTGTTGAACCTGGTGTTTTTGCTAGGAGTGGCGGAGCAGTTTGCCATCGCTGAGGCTAAACTGCGTGCCTGGGCGTCTGTGGATGACGACGATGACGAAGACTCCAACGACGAGGACTCCCACACTAACGGACAGACTCACCCCTTCTACAGCCAGAGCTCAGGTATCCACAGTCACCACCATTTAGTTAATTTCCTCTCATTTCACTCTTCATTTCTGCCTCATCACTGACAAAACGCCTCATCTTCCCCTCCCCTCTCCCAACTATCCATCCATCCCCAGGTGTTCTGACTTTTTCCTCCTCCCTCAGACGGCGCCACATCCAATCCTATCACTGGAGCGCCATGCCGGCCTGAGGTGGATGGCGGCGAGGCCCCGCCCTCTGACAGTCCCCTGGGCTGTAACAGCAGCAGCAGGGGCAGTCTGCTCTGTGGTAGGCCTGCGTCTCACAATGACCCACATTCATCCCAGACCGATTCACCTACTTTTCCCAGGGACTGCATGAGTCCGTTTCTGGAGGAGGAAGAGGAGGGGGAAAGGCTAGATGGCCACGAGGAGCAGCCAGCATCTTTGCAGGAGCAGCGCAGCGAGGTCTGCGTCCACAACAAGCCGGAGTGGAGGCCTCGGGCCAGGAGCAGCAGGTTCGACTCCTGCTACTCCACCTCTCACTCCGAGTCTCCTGGAGAGGAGGATGAGGAGGACGAGGAGGAGGAAGGCAGCGTGTTTCACGAGGTCCCAGTGTGGCACGGCAGCCCGAGGAGCTTCTTCTCTGACCGGGCTTCCTCTGGAGTGGCGTCATTCGATGAAGAGGAGGAGAGGGATGAAGTAGAGGAGAAGAAGGAGGAGAAAGAGTTTTCGATGTGATGTGTTGTCCATCTTTGTCTCTTTGGGTCCGTGTTGATTCTGGATATGACATCTATTCTTCTGTCACTGTTAACCTCTCTCAACCTACTCCTCTTCCTCTTCTCCTTCTTCTGATCACCTCTTCTCCACTTGCTGCCTTCTGTCTCTCATCCTCCAGGCCTTTCATGTACTGATCTCGCTCCATTTGTTGCTGCTGTAAACAGTGCACACACACACACACACACACACACACACACACATATAAATATAATATATATTATATTATATATATATATATATATATATATATATACATATATATATCAGAGAGTTAAACCAGAATGTAAAGCTGTTGTTCAAACTGAGTTTTGTACATTTTTGTGACGAGTCATGTGTTGCCATTGCGTTGGTTTTCTATGGAGATTTTGTAGTGCTGTTTTTTCTGGGTCATGCTGTGTCGTGTGGGTTGGGCTATGTTTGATACTGAATGTCTGAATGTCCTGCATATATAAATATGATTTTTTTGGGAAAGATTGTGTCTCTCTTTTTCTCCCACCACACAAACAAAAAGTGAACACACGAGGAAGAAACACTTCTCAACTCATCTTTTAGGGTGTTTTTTACATTTTTTTATTGAATCATTCACTCATGTACAAAAACAAGTTCATGTTCTCTGAAAAATAACAATGGCTGTTGGATTTCAAATGCATAATTCTCCTATGTACAGTAGCATGTACGTAGATCTCATCCGTGTATTTTCATATGTACAAAGCATATACAGGCCAGTGCCATATAAAGGGAGATACTACAGACTTATTGCTTAACTAGATACGCTGCAAATTAGCTTAAACACTCTCTACATTTAACTCCTTATACATTATCTTATATGGCGAGCACTACTTCACATTCTATATGCAAACAAAAAGTTAAGACATTAATAAATCGTTGCACAAATGTTTACATAAAAAATGATCTGGAGTTGGTGGTGCAGTGATGATGTCACATAAGATTGAAATATGGCTCAAAATTGTTGCATGAAGCTAAAATACTTACATCCATTTGAAGGTCGTAACAAGGACTCACACACGCACACACTTTGCTCTACAACAGTTTTTGAACTCGTGGGTATCACTGTGCTTCATACAGTAGTTACATTTCTCAGCATTGCATTAGAGGCCAGGCTGGATTAAGATACGTGTAACAAATCACGGTTTTAATATCTACAGGCCGCATACGTGTGTGTGTGTGTGTGTGTGTGTAAGTGTGCATGTGTGTGTATGTGTGTGTGTTTTGTGTGCTCTGTACAACATCCAGTATCTCCTTTTCACTCTGAGCTCAAGTGTTGTTCCTTTATCATGCTAGAAACACATTAAACACAGTAACGTCACATAGCAGAAGATGTAGAGGCAGTTCAAGTGTCAAGACTCACAGTCTTCATTGAATCAGCCTTTATAAAGCCAACCAAGGCTACATGTGCAGTAAATTATACTCATGGTAATTACAATGTGCGTCATCATTATTTGGAGCCCTGTACTAAGCTTGGTGGACCTTCAGAAGCTGCCTTTGTCATCGCGTGAACATTAGATCCCAGGGGGGATTTCTGGGGCTGATATCGACACCAATATTTGGTAGTAAAATAAAATAAAAAAATACTGATAATGACATGCTGTGACTTTGTGACTCTGCAAAGACTGCAAAGAGTGTTGTAAACAGTGGAGTCTGGACAAACTAATGATGAGACTGCTATTAAATGACCTTTTACTGCATTATTACTGTAAATGTATTGCATATCAGCCAACATGTAACCAACGCCACTTTATCTTTCTACTAAGCCATTAATTCTGGCCCTCTGGTGTATTAGTCCAGTGCTAGTGAACAGGTAGTAGTTTGAATTCATAGCATCATGTGCTCATTAGAATAATTCCCCACGCCTTTGTTCTTCTGTGCTTTTCTTCTTTATTATTTGCTCCTTTTATTTCCCCCCTCCATTATTTGCGTGTGACTTATTTCTCTCCTTGTAATGTTTGAAGACGTGTTTACAGGGGTATTATTTTGGCATGAAGACTCAAATTGTGTTAAAGAGTCTGGTCCAGATTTAAGTGTCAAAAAGTGTCTCTCGCACACAGACACACACACACACACATCCACATCACATTTAAAAGGTGAAGCTGGCGATATTCAGTATTTTTCTTATTGTCAATCTCATGAGCCATCAACATTTTTTAAGTTCATCACAATGAATTTGGCCACTATAGGGTCAAAATCCCACATACATAATCCTGGTGCTGTAAATACAACAAGAAATGCACTGTTATACTTGTTTAAGCAATATAACCTACAGTTCTCAGCTGTTTTAGGAAATTACTTTTCTTTTTTTGGTTAAACTAATATGGGGAAAATAATCTCAACTATAGGTCCATTTAGTAGAGTTTGCTTAGTTGTCATGAAATTGAGTTTCAAAGGTCATTCTTGACTTTGGAAACCGCAGTTTCAACTCAAATTTAAACCAAAATGGGCAAGATGCCCTGAAGGTGCTCAGTAAAAATGGAGATTTTAACTATCCCATGACAACTGAGCAAACTGATCGAAAGCTTCATAACAGCTATTGAAAGGACCTTGTGCTGTTTCCATTGTCAAATTCAAGATTCATATTTCTTACATGCTTTTAAAAGAGAATTCACAGATTTATCATTGCACTCCTATAACACTATCGGATAAAAAAAAGGATCTAAATTGATGTAGCAGAACCAGAGATGTCACACATGAGGAGTGGGCTACAGAGTTCTGGTAAGATCACTTCTTTCTAACTCCAAACCCCCAGATTCACTTTATTTTCAGACCCAACTGACGCTGACTCACGTTCCAAAGTGACATCACTTGAGTGAATTTATTAGGCTTCATGCAGCTCCCTCTGGATCCACATAAAGCTTTTATATATTACTTTTCTATTTCACATATGCAGAACTCCTCAAGACCTGCAAACAGACTTTGATGAGTAAAATCGGTGGAATTTCCTTTTAAATGCCTTCAATAGGAGAAAGAGCCGCAGACAAGGCAGGGAAGCCAGAAAGTGTTTAGAGACAGAGACTCATTGTTGGTTTTGGTCTTTTCATGGGATGTGTTTACAATAGTAAAAATATAGAATAAAACCAGCTTAATTCATGACTACTCGCTTTATCCAGGCATTTACACAGTTTGAAACACAATACCAAATGTCACATGTACTTTTGCTCACACTCACACACTCACATCAACGTTAGAAACACGGGTATCTAGGCTGGACTTGGAGGTGAGAGTGACCCCTACAAATGTAAGAAACGTCAACATTCATGAGACAACAACATGGATCCCCTCTGATCATTTGGATTGATCCTCAATGTGGGCGGGGCTACCCTCTCCCTCAGGTTCTGATTGATCCTTGTTCAGAGATGGACTCCCCTGCACTTGCTCTGTTTCTTCTGGTTCAGGAGTGTGGGTGGGGGGGTCATAGTCACAGGCCAGCTCTGACTCCTCAGTGTGGGAGGGGCTGCAGTCAAAAGTAAACTCTGATTGGTCCTCGGTGAAGGAGGGGCTTTCCTGGAGCACAGACTCCGACGACTGATTTGTGACGTTGCCGGGGCTGGTTTCAAATTGCAAGTTTGATTGGTCCGAGAAGTTGACAGGGATCTCTTTGTATGAAAGATCTGGCTGGTCCTCCACGTCAGGAGGGTTGGGTTCCCGGGGCAATGAGAGCCCCCTGTGGCGGATGCACAGCTTGTGCAGTTCAGTCACCTCGGATACGCTTGTGCTGTTCCCACAGTCACGGAAACTGGCCAAAGGAGGGCGCACTTTTACTCCGGTCACTGTCACTGAGCCCTCTATGGCCTTACGCAGCTGGACATACAGAGCCACAGCCAGCAGGGGTGAAAAAAAACAAAGACAGCAGAGCCAGTGGAAGTAAAAAAAAGAGAAAAGGCAACAACCATTAGTGATCACATATATAAAACGTTCTCATATCAGCAGCTTTAACAATTGAAGGAAACACACCTCTTTGAGAGAGACCACTCCAACCAGACGTCCCATGCTGGTCACATAGGCGTGATCCAGACCCAGCAGAGAGAAGATAGTGTGAGTCTGTGGAGGAGGAGAGATGGGTCATGGCCTGGATACAGACTCAGAGGGTGGGGGTTAATGTGCATTTTGGATCACGGTTATGGAAATGTATTAGACCAGGCTCAGAAAACATCATAGTTTTGCCTTTTGAGATGGTTGAGATGGTCACTCTGTCGGACTAGGCAAACTAAACTTTGGACACCAACCAAACATTTATGGGATCACAGTTTTATGAATGAAAGTGAAAGTGAAACCAAAGTCACTGGGGTGGGCTTAGTCCTTCTCCCTCTTTGTTGGTAGAAAGAGGGCGTGTGTGCAACATACACACGTGCAGGGGTTGTGATTAATTTGGTATCATGCTCCTGACCCAGAAGTGATTTGGTTTCCAGGAAGAGTGCTTTTTACTGTGCTACGTGTTGATGTCACGGAAATCATTCTGTCAGTCTGTCCTGGCATGATGCTGTACCGGTGAGTAGGCCACTCTATGTCTAGATAAATGATATGCCTTGTTAGCAGCAGATAAAGTCACAAATTTGTGCAGCGCACACCGTCACAAACAGTTCTGTTGAATCATCTCTTGGAGCTTTTCTGGCACAAAACAATCCAATCAGTAACTAGATTATACCTCCACCGTCTGGCTTCTCGCCCTCTACATTTGAACAAAACCTATATTTTGCTTCAGCTAATGCTTAAAAACTACAATTTGTATTATTGTTTTACTATGTGCTCAGTGTTTAATATTTCCATGACCTTATGATATAAAAATAACAAGCGCTTCACTAAAAGTATGCAGTGTGTGGGAAGCACACTCCCTCATTCCTATCAAATAAGGGAAGAACAGCTGATTTCAGCCGCACTCGCTTAATGAAAACGTCCAACAGCAAACAAAGGTTTTGCAGAAGCATATAAAGTAATTTAAATTAGCTTCACCTTTGCCAGCTGCAACATTAAAGTGATGCCTAATGCCTCAATGATTATAATCCAATGATATAATGTACATTCTGCTGAAATGGGTCATTTTGCATATTGAGCACTTTCATTTTTATAGTAATTTTGAATTGTAATACTCCTGCATTATTTAGTTTTGAATGCATGTCTTTTACTTGTACCAGAGTATTTCTACACTGTGGTATTACTTCATTTTAACTTAAGTAAAACACACTACATTGGATAAAATGAGCAACTGCCCCACCTGATGCAAATGTTTGTTCCAGCCACCCCGCGTCTGTCGGGTCAGGCGTTAAGTTAAAACAACACTAAGTTAAAACAACACTTAAGAATGAAATTATAATTAAGTGTCATTAGCTACACACATTTATTCAAAGCACTGTTTACATATTCGACAGGGGTTCATGGACCTCAGAACACCTGCTGTCCTGCATGTTAGGCTGTAACACCAGAGAGGTCAGAGAGGTAAGTGGAGAAACTCACAATGAAATTACATTTTGAAAGCATCAGGATTGTATCATTTGACATATGGCCATTTAAAAAAAGGACTAGATAACGGCTAAATACATTGTCAGAAAAAAAAGCCAAAATATAAAAAGCTTTTTGTTGATGTTGTACCTTATGCAGAGATGTTTGCTCCACCAGCTGGAAGGGGGCCGGATCAATCTTGCAGTTCTTGAAATCCACTGGCTCATCGAGCTGCTGCTCCTCCCATTCTGCAATCTTCAACAAGAAGGACAACAAGACAGTAAAACCTCTAAACTTTGAATTGTAAAACAAATGTATGTACATTTTCGGTTAGTGCAGAGTCTCACGTCTGATGGGGTCATGCAGTCTTCCACTTCAGTAGAGTCCTAGAAGACAAAATACAGTAAAACATACATTATCCCTGTATATATACAAAGTAAGGTACTCCACACCATTATGTACACTAAATATACATAGTGTACCAACACACATGTTACAAAGTATCTCTGTTTGTTGGTGTAATATGTAAAATACTGAGCTGCAACCCCATAAATCACTTATATCGTGAGTTTCTGAGGTAATGGTGAGAGAAAAGTTTGGTTTATGGGTCAAACAGTGCACCCAGTACCCAGATAATAAAACAACAATAACCATGAAAATTAAATACAAGACGAATTCTCCAAAACACATGATTATGCACACACAGAACAAGCATTAACAGCAGTTCAGAGTGAAAGCTGATGAGACATTTGGTTTAACACTGATGTTGAAAAGACAATTAAACCTTTACCACTTTCTCTCACACACACTTTCTCTCGCTCTCTCTGCAAAGCCACTCTAATGCTTTGGTTGGTGCTCCACAAATATTTTGGTCCAGCACTCACTACGTGCGTGTCGCAAGGCAACGGTTACTAAGCAACAGTCTCTAGGCGGCAGACAATCTTACCGCCATGGAGATCCTCACACGTTTGGGCTTGGGCTTTCTTTTTTCAGGAGGAGCCGGCCCAGCCGGGCTCTTCCAGTCGGGGAAAGAAGGCATCAACACAGCACAACATTAACAGAGCATCAGCGAAACTGGACAGTTTTACTCCCTTACATGGTGCCACGGCAACATTGGATCCCAGTCTGACTTCTACTGGGAGAAGTCTCTGTGATGTGAGCACAATGTTGCTGAAAGGGTATAATTACTACACCACAGATGAAGGTACAGGCACAGGAAACCCAATGCTTATATCATTGGATGATAGATACACTGCCAGAATAAAGGTTTTTGTACACCTTATATTTTAACATTTTTGTTAAGCACTTTGAGCCCTTATGTTTGTGCTCCCCTTAAAGAGCTTTAAGGTTGAAAAAAAATCTTATTCCACACTGTCTGGAGGCATTACATACTAATATATTATTATAATAGTACGCTTGCTCTAGCTCTTCATTGAAGCTGCTGTAAATCAGTGGTTCCCAAGCGTTGGGAACAGAGCAATCGTTTTCGGTTTCTAGTGAAATGTCTTGACAACTATCAGATGGATTGCCATGAAATTTTGTTCAAACATTCATGTCCCTCTCAGGATCAATGATAATAACTGTGATGATCCTTGGACTTTTCATCTAGCACCATCTTTCCAATACCTACAAAACTATCCCCACCAGCGCCAGCTGTACTGTATTTAGTGCTAATTTGCTACTGTTAGCATGCTAACACGCTATACTAAGATGGTGAACGCGGTAAAGATTATACCTGCCAATCACCAGGATGTTAACATTGTCATTGTTAGCATGCTGGCGTTAACATTTAGCTCAAAGCACTGCTGTGCCAAAGTACAGTCTCACAGAGCTGCTAGCATGGCTGCAGACTCTCAGTGTTGACAACAGAAACTAATGAGAAACATGTGCAGAGAAACACAATTCAGGCTCCTGATAATGTTATTTTAATAAATTTCAACTTTGGTCCTTTTGTTAGTATTGCGGATAGACTCTATATTGTTACTGGTCAATATACATTAGCCTAAAATTGTTTAGGCTTAGAAAGGGAGGCATGACAGAATACGTTAAACCCAAGACTGCATGTGTTTATGGCTGCATCATTCCATCACATGGAAATATTGTTTATCCTCATTTCCCTAAAACGAATCCTGACATATTTGGTATCTTCGTCAATGTTGGGATCTCCACTAGAATCATAATAAAGTTCTGTGGGTTTGAACAAAGTTAAGGGATTCATCGCTTGTGATGTGACCCCAAAAATGCTCAAATGTAGGATGTTCAAAAGCGTTTGACTGGCAGTGAATGTGTTGTGTAGTGAGGGGGGCAATGATTCACAGAAGTTTTAAAACAAAAATCCATGACCACAGCATGAGATCACAGAGGAAAACCCTGCTGCCTGTGGGTGGAGGAGGAGGAGGAGTTGGACGGGCATATGCGTGGACTCAGAGAGAGCACACACACCCACGCATACGATACGTGTCACATTCATACAGCACACTTGCACCCACACATATATTACATCTCTTTCTCACTCTTGCACTCACCTCCAGCAGCTCGTTGTCTTGGTCAGCACAGGAGAGCGTCTGAGAGCCTCGGGGAGAAAACAAAAATCAGCACAGTACAGTAATCATTTAGGATTTGAAATATGACTATTTGAAATCAGTTGCTTCTCAGTATCCCACGTCAGTGTTCCTCTGTATGTCTTAGTGTTTGTGCAGTACATACTGTTCTGCGTCTCTGTGTCGCTGATGGCAGACACAGTTTTCAAGGCAGATTTCAGAGGAAGCTGAACATTGGAAACCACTGGGCTGAAGGAGGAAGACTCCTCTGTGGAGATCTACATGGAAAAGATATTAACAGAGGGAGCCAGACACAAGCACACATGCACACACACACACACACACACACACACACACAGAAAAGACAAATACGAGTACATGCACATAAACAAACAGGACAGCACAGGTAAGGGCACAGACGACAGAGACACAGAAAACATGTGTTAATGTAAATGTAGAAATAAAGGATTTTACACAGTTTGTAAACACTTACCACAACAGCTGTCCAAAAACTCCATCTGTGCCTTTACCTACTGCTACATGCTTCACACATGCTGTGCCTGATCCACTTTTAGTCTACCGCTACAACCCAACCCAAGCCAGACTGGGCCCCAGCCCAGCCCTGGCGCCCCCGGACGCCTCACACCTGTTGGGTGCTCACCAGGAAGCGGACCGCTTGGCGAGCGTTGGTGTTGGTCGAGGCGTCGATGTGGGTGTGGGTGCAGGGGGAGCTGGGGGTGCTGTCGGTGGTCAGGCTGGGCAGGTGATCTTGGGTGCCGTTGTCCTGGGCCAGCTGACGGAGGTACTCAAGCCTCCGCTGGCGGCCCAGCTGAAGAGAGAGCAGGGACTGGAGCTGCAATCTCTCTATGGAGCCCAGCAGGATCATGGACTCTAGAGGAGGAGGAGGGAAGAAACAAATGAGAAGTGAAAGGTGGCAATGCAGACAAATCTCACAGAGGTAAAAGTGGAATATAAAATAACTGTTGTGAAAAGGTTGTGACAGTTTAAATAAGCCATTTAGACTTGCATATACACAACTGTCATTGGGGATTAGGTACACCTAGCTAAAACTAATGCAGTCTAATACACCGGTGCAAATTTTCATGAATGGGGCTGAGTATTAAAACTGTCAAGTACAGAATTTACTTAATTTAGCTAAATAGACTATTGCATTTAAACGGCTAGTGTTTTGCCCACATTTAACTTATTGTGGCTTAATTTTGGCTTATTTTGTATCAATAGGTATCAATAAACTATTATTTTGGTTTCTGTTCTAAAACGCAGAACCAAAACAATAGCACTAGCATCAAAACATTTTGAACAATACCATTCCTTGTCCTGACATTTTACAAGATTGCTGCACTAGTATCCAGGTGAAACTTGTTAAAAAGGATTTTCTTACTCACCTCTGGATTCAACCAGGGCCAGCGTTTTAAGCTGACCAGTGAGCAGCATTTCTTGCAGGTCCCGATAGGAAGAGTTAAGAGTGATGAAGCGTACATCCCTGACCATGATGTCCTCCACACGGATATTATACTTTCTGAAACATGGGAGAGAGGAGGACGGAAGAAAGAGGTCAAATGATGAGAAAGAGGAGCAGGGAGGTGAAAAAAACAAGAGAGGGAAGGAAATGAAAGGCAACAGAGGGAGAAAGGAGAACTGAGAGTACAGCATCACTTAAAAAACTCAAAAAGAAAAAAGAAACCTCCAACCCGAGCATTCATTGAAAACAAACAGGTGGGGAATGGGAGCACTGCACACAAAGACTCACTCGTGGTGGCCCATGCCCAGTTCAGGCAGATAAGGAAGTTTCTTGATGCGGATGATGGAGTCGTACAGCGATGGTTGGAGCGACTGGGCCACGGCATTGGCCAGGATCACAGCGATCATCACGGGCAGGATGTGGGAGATCTGACCAGTCAGCTCAAACACTATGACCGCTGTGGATACAGTGTGGGTGACTGCTCCAGACAACGCTGCAGCACCTGTGTAGGAGGGAAGTGAATTAAAGAAAAATCTTTTGATTTTCTAGTCTAGCCTCTTTGAAGCGAGTCACATACAGTTAATAGATGAAGATTAATTGTGCGTGTTTTTAACGGGAATTAAAAACTGTTAAATGTGCAAACTATCTGGGTGTTATTAATCAGAGAAGAGTTTACTGCATGGAAAGATGTTCTGAATGATGTCATTCTAATTCATAACATTTAACGCCATCCTGTCACACTAACCAGTGAGTCACAACCGTGGCAATTGGGTATTCAATGATTTTCTTTTTTACTTTGGTCCAAAATGTAGTGTTCAACTTAAGTGGAATCAATTTTCATCAGTCATGTTCTATAAGCTGGTATGAAGTGATAAAAATGGCTGCAGCTTATCACACAGAAAAAAGGAAAAATGAAAATTGGCCTGAAAATTAGTTATCAAGGCAAAATAGATACAAAAAGTACAGTGTGTAAACTCACCGACGACAGCATAACCGCCTGGAACTATGGGATACACGCTGCCGTCGGCGTGTATGCCATCAGGGAACATGGTTGCCATGATCTCTCCAACAAGTCTGCCAAATGCTGCACCTGTCCGTCACACAGATACAGAGAGAAGTTATTTTAAGGGGTTCTTACCACTGCAAGAGAAACGTTAGAAAACACTAGCCCCTAGATTTTATTCACCGATGAGAAAAACTGGCATGAAGGCCCCGCATGGAACAGGCATGGTGGTGGCCACAGCGGACATCCAGAACTGAAACCGAGAGACAACAAGTGCGTGTGACAAATCATAAAAAGTCATCCAGCCCTACACATTTTCTGGACATATGTCGAAGGCCTACCTTCATGATGATGAAGAGGATGAGTGTGATGAAGACGTTGACCTGGGGGTGTTTCCAGGCGTGGTGGTGGCTGATGTAGTCGAACTCCTCCGCCACGCCCTGACGGCACCAGGTGCGGTTGTCGAACAGCGCGACCAGAGACTCGTGCTGCGTCAGCTGACATGACGACACAAGAAAAAAGTTACCTGAATGTCTGATTTCTGTTACCCTCCAATCCCCCCCTAACTTACACAAGGTCAGCAGCAAAGGCTGTAATAGGATCAACATCTCCTGTAAATGCTGCATTTGATACTACTTGCTGATATGTTGTTGTATTGTACAGATAGTTTTCATTTAAATTGTAATCTGTGCACTGCAAAGGTTTTATTGACTTTTAAATTCTGGACTTTCTAAGGCAAGTGAAAGAAAATCTGATACCAAGGTCATTTCACCTGCTTTACAATACAGCTGCACTCATTTCAAGTCATTTCTAAAACCAGGTTTAGCGTTCTTGATGCCTGTGCTGCATCCTGTCTTATATCTGTTTTGTGTCAAGACGTATCCATGAATGAGCGTCATTGTCTGAAAACAAGGCAACAATAGTACAAGGAGAGGAAAAAAAGCATTCTCTCAACCCACGAGTAGATGTTTTTTTTCCATTCTTGTTTTGAGAGTCTGAAAGCCTCAAAATTAAACCAAACGGCTTGTTATGCAGGGCAATTTTGCAGTGCGGCAGGCACACAGGCAACACTAACATGAAAAGTGTGTGCTCTGCACCTCTGCCTAAAAAGGCTCAGACTATCAATTGTTAATTTTTTCAAATGGCAGCATGATGTGTCTGCATCCACTTCACCTGAACCAGAGGCTTAATTCTTAGCTTTATTTTTGCACAGATACTGCGATGTTGCATCTAGCAACTTCTGGATTGTACAATTCATCAATTGAGAAGCAGGAGTAGAAACGCTTAAATGTAAAATGATAATAACATTATGACAATTAACATCAGTTGTCTGCTGGTTGCATTTGTTTAAAAAAATGTTTTTAATTTTGCCAACATATTTTAAGCTCCAGGATCTAAACACATGCTTTTTAAGCTGTGACTCTGCAGAGAACATCAGGAAACATGACAGCTACTGAACAGCTTATGCCATCAAATCAAAATGGAGCACAAAATGACCCACAACCTGACACCAACCCTCATTTCATTTCAAATGACCATCACTCATCTACTAACAGTCAAGGCATGCTTTCATACTGTCACAAAAGTGTGAAAGCATTTTCTCACCTGTCCAGCCATGAACTGCCCGAAGCCCGGAGGGAACGTGAGCGTGGAGATCAGCAGGGTGATGAGTGCGGGATACACCAGACGCCTGACAGGAAGAGAGGGACTGTGGGGTCATTAATGGGTGTGCCTGTCACACTGTATGTGCATACTTGATTTCTGTGTGGTGAGGATGGAAGAACTATAAATAGCTCCCTGTGATGTGTGGATCTGACCCAATTCATACAAGGTATCACCTAAATTCCCCAATACTACAGTAACATTCTGACATAAGACAGTAATCCAATTTCAAACACAAGTTTAGGGGCACATGAGCATGATTTTGATCCTTCTTGGGTTTAGCTACAGTTTAACTGGTTAAATTGTTGTTTCTCTTGGTGCATTGTGAACATTTATTGGGATTTTAAAGGAATAATTCAACATTTTGGGAAATATACTTATTTGCTGTCTCGCAGAAAATTAGATGAAAAGACCGATACCACTCCAGTATTTGTCCGTTAAATATGAAGCTACGGCCGCCAGCCAGTTAGCTTAGCTTAGCACAAACACAGGAAACAGCTAGCTTGGCTCAGTCTATATCTTATTTGGTTTATTTGTACAAAAATCAAAGTATAACAATGGCAAGTTGTGGTTTTTACGGGGGTTATATGAGGTAATTTCTGAGGAACATGAGAATGGTATCGATCCCCTCATCGAACTTTCTGCAAGACATTCCTAAAATGTCAATCCACAAAAGTGTGAAGGTTCAGTATAACATCAGTGATCAGATACTCACTTCCTCAGCAAGAACTTGTTAATAGTCTTCTGTTTTCTCATGCACTCTACAATCAGCCGGTTCAGGTAGACAAACAGAGCACCACCGAAACCGCAGGCAATCCTACAATTACACAAAGACACAAGTGTTTGGTCTGTTGAAGGTGAAACAAAAGAGCATCCTGGGACAAAACAAAACCAGCTACATACAGTTTGCCTGAGTTTGGTTAAGTCAGTCACTTTTTATGAGGCTCTCTGACAGGAAGCTAACCGATGTTAATTTATTTTTTCATTCATATTTTTTTTCTCTATTAAAACGTTTTGGCATCAAACTAATCAAATTTGGCATGTGATGATCTGGATACCGCCTCCACTTGTAATCAGCAGAGTAAAAAGTTAATTTCATGCCCCGTTCATCGAATACAAATCAACCTTCAGACTCGAATGTGACTAGGAGGAGCGAGAGAGAGGCTGAACTGTAGCTCTAATCTCTTCAGTAACTCAGTAACAAATTGCTCCAAACTGCTCTGGGATCAGTTTAATGTGGCGTCAGTCCTGAGCAACACACTCACCCGAGGATGGCGAACGCTGGCAGCTCCTGAAGGTCAAACGGGAAGTCCAGACGGAAACGAGTCTTAAAGAGAGCAGTGATGGTCTCTGAGGGTGAAAAAAGGATTGTTGTCACTCTGTGTAGACTGTACAGCAATATGTCATATATATTGATCTGATCTATCTGATCTAGCACAAAATAAATGTTTATATTGTACTGTATTGAAATACTATTTATAATACAGAATCAATAAAATAATTTTGCCTAACTTTTGTCAAATCAAATGTTATGAGATCTTAAATATCATCAATCCAGACATTAAAAACACATCGTAGTTATATATAAAGACACAGACACGCAGAGAGATAAACAAATGCAAAAAACTGTTATTAAAAAGGTGGAATAAGGACTTTTACCTTCCTCTTGGTTCCACACAGCCAGCACCCTGAATATGAAAGCACTGAAAGTGGCCGCAAAGAAGCCCCTCCAGTAGTTCCTCACCGCAAAAAACGTTGAAGTGACCTCAATACTGAACAGCACCCCTGCACCACGCAAACAAACACACTTATGAGACATTCCCACTCAGAGACTTCATTCAAGAGAGTATGATTACACCTATGATTTGGCAACATTGACAGTTTCTCCTTAAAAAGCTTCAACACGTGGTTCTCAGGGCTTACATTTATTACATTTATGCATTTAGCAGATGCTTTTATCCAAAGCAACTTCCATGTGGGGAGGTGACCGTGGGAGTCCGGGGTCGAACACACGACCTGCTGGTTGATAGGCACACAGCTGTACCTCACACAGCTGTACCTCACACAGCTGTACCTCACACAGCTGTACCTCACACAGCTGTACCTCACACAGCCGTACCTCACACAGCCGTACCTCACACAGCCGTACCTCACACAGCCGTACCTCACACAGCCGTACCTCACACAGCCGTACCTCACACAGCTGTACCTCTCAGCCAACAAAGCTCCCTTCCACAGTTACAAGCACTTCTCAGCAAAAAAAATTTCACCTCACACGTAAGAATAGACTTACAGTCTAACACCGTGCTTACGGATCCTTAAACCTAAAGTGTTTATATTTCTGAATATTTACTGAAAAACAAAACAATTATATTTTTGTTTACTCTTAATCTTTCATTAAAAATGTTTTATTCCATGGACAGCGTTAATGTGCTTAGAAAATTCCACTTCAATATTCTATTTAGAAATTGAGATACAAAATACACAACATGACCTCATGCTGCTGCTAAAGGAAAGCTCAAAAAGTGACTATTATATATAAATGGAAAAGGTTCGTTCTGCAGTGAGCGTGAATGTACTCAGTGGATGTCATGACAACCGTTCCATTAGCTTTTGTCATTTTTACAAAATTTATATTTTTCCTAAAGGGCTGAAACTCTCTAGAAAGCTCTGTAAAGCAGGTGATAATTCTCTGTAGCTTCATCACTATGAATGACCTCTTTCACACTGTCATTGTAAAACACTGTTATTATAAAAATATCAATCAAGGGACATTTCTTTGACCTGACAGTGGCGCTAGAGGAAAGCTCACAGGGTCACCTAAAACAATGTGAAACATCCTTTGACATGAATATTCATGTTAATCTGGCCAACAGTTGCTTCAACACGTACGTTGCTCTGAATCAAAGAGTTGAATGGATGGACTGACCAAAGATTGGCAACAGCTCTCTTGCCAGCGGGGTAAATATTCTCCTCATCTAATTAGTTCCCGTAATTATCCACCGTAATTAGATACCATTCAATCAGAGGCTGCAGCCGTGTTGCCTTACCTCCAATAGGGGCGGCGAAGCAGCAGCCCACACCCACTGCACAGGCAGCCGACAGCATCTCTGTGTTCCTCAGCTCGTTCTGTCCAAAAAGAATCAGATACACACATAGACAAACAAACAAACACACGCACACACACACACACACACAAACCCCAACAGGTGTACGTGCAAATGCCACAGACACACACAATACACAACAAATGCATTTCTCATGAAAGACCAGTGACCAACTGTTTACAAATGCAACAGTTTTACTGTAAAGCTACTGCTCAATCCAGGATTGGGTGTAGAAATGTGTAGAAATCATGGAATGAGATGTTTGAATAGAAGCAACGGCAGCACAGATCGATGCCTCGCTGCGACGGTTCACTGAACAAAATCAAACAGCGCTGACAAATGGAAAGGCATCAATCTATCTCAGCTTCTGAAATGGATGGCATGGATTATTAATGTTGATGGAATTGGCAATAAAGAAACTATCTGACTCGTGCATTCATACCTTGCTTCCCTCAAAGGGCTCTTCCTTTAGCAGTGAAAGAAGTGGGAAAAGAAGGACAGAAATATGTGTGAGTGTGATCCGTGCGAGTGTAGAGGTTACCTTTATTTCTGCTCCTGGAAGACATCCAACTTATTATCCAAACCACACAAAGATCAAACAAGCAGAGAATGAGCTTCAGCAAACAGTCTTGAATCCACAGTGAACTGAATTAACATTTTGTTTAATGGCTGCACAGTCGACCCCTAAACTATTTCAGTCTTTCTAACTGTGCTGACATGAGTTTTTCTTCCTCCACATCACTGCAGTCTATCCTCCTCCGTATTGATGGCGAGGCTGGTGCTGTTCGTGCATGGAGGAGAAGCACAGCACACTGTCCAGTGCAGAAATAGACAGAAGCCCACGGTGTGGTCTCACATGAGTGGAGGTGAGAGTGAGTCCTGAGGGGATGGCAGAAAGTCAGAGAAACATCAACAACTTTGTGTGTTTTTCTTGCAGCTTCACATCTACGAGGACCAAAGGAACAGACACAAAGAGCAAGTGGGTAAATGTTGCCCCTCCTCTTTTCTTTTCAGTGACCATTTAGGCCATAGGTTTATGAGAAGTGTAATAATTATAATCAGCCGTGCAACACTTTATGTCACTACACATTTAGCTGTTCAGCGTTAAAAAAACAATAACTTGTTCAAACAGAAAGAGATGCCATGTTGAAATACTGTATCTCCAGTGCAACCACAGTTCATTTCAACTGCAAAAATGTGTTCAGTGACATAAATCATCAGTGGTAAACGTTTCTCCAGGTCAAAGGAAAGAACGTTTTTCTTATAGCCATCGTTTATAGAGCATAAATGGAGCAGTGGTGGCCTAAAGGTCAGAGAAGTGGGGCTTGTGAAGGGACGGTCCCCCCCGAAGGTGGCACCTAACTCTCAACAGCAGCTGTTGGCAGCCATCATATCATCATTATATCATGTCATAATGAAACGTCCCTTAATGAATGAAAGTAAAAAAAAAGAACAAGATGCATTTAGGCATTTTTAGGCAGACACCATATAACATATAATAACATAACTGTTCAATTCCAGGTGGAAACCTTTGTCACACATTACCCCCTCTGTCAGGCTTGAACATTCATCATACATTTGGTTGATGGTGAATGTTCCAGTTAAACACAGAATCTGTAAGAAGTCAAACAAGTTTGAATTTGTGCATCAGTGTGTCTGGAAATCTGTGTTCCTTTTTTTTTTTATATAGTTACCATTCTCACCATGAAAATCCCTCCAAAAAGAGCAGCCATGAATTTGCTCAGGAGAGCGGCACACAGACTGGCAACATGAACGAAGGGTCCCTGAGAGAGAGAGATTAGGATGTTAGTGAACAGTATATGACTGAAAACACTTTTTAGCACTTGAGTAGAGCATGCTGCACTCATGTTCAGAGGCATTACTCAGAAACCTTGTGCTATTAAACCCTGCTCAGATTCAGATTGAAACATCCTGATTACCCCCCGAATGGGAAAGGCAAGTGTTATTAGCAGTAATTCACTTTTTTATTTTCCCAGCCATGACTTTAATGAGACTAGAAAACACAAAAAATATTTATTATGTGCTTCCAACAGGAAACTTCAAAAACTGTCAAGCATTCTGTAATTTGTACAGCTTAGAAAACCCGGGAAGAGGTGAAGGAAAAATAAACCCTCTACCTCCTTCCCCAGAGGCATCCCACTGCCCAGAGCACAGGTCAGACCAATGACTTTGGCCACAAACGTCTTAAAGGTCAAGTACTCCTTCAGGACCACCCCCCTCAGTATTGTCTTCATCTCAGGAATACCTGAACCTGGGAGATGAAAAGAAAAAGGTGAGATGATGGAGTGAAGGGAAAAGATGAGTTGAAAGAAAGCAATTACAGAGAGAGGGATGAGGGATGAGAGCAAAAGGGATGGGTGAGGGGGGAAGCTTATTGATATTCATATCGTTTTCTGTATGCACAACGCATCAGAGGTATATTTTATAGATTTCCTGCAGACGTGACCACTAAGAGATGTCCTTGGAGGCCTTATGAGGCATTATAGAGCCAATTACATTATTCAAACACAGACATGTGACCATGAAAACTGAGACATGAATACATATGTTTATGCATAGATTGCATAAATGTGGGTAAATGTGTGTGTGTGTGTGAGTGTGTGTGTCTTACCCACAGCCTGAGGAGCCAGTATCTGTGTGAATCCTGCTGAGAAAGTGATGAGCACTACAGGGTAGGTGACCCAGGCAATGTACTGCAAAAGCATGTTGCTGTCCAGTCCACCATACATCCACTTCTGTGCTGCAAACACACACACCCACGCACACACACACATGCACACGCACACGCACACACACACACACACAGTAACTTCCTCTCAGTATAATGCAGCAGAGAAGTCAACCATTGACCAGTGCCCCATCTATCAAGATTTATCTGTTGTGAAGAGATTCACCTGATTCCTCTTCATTACCTCCATTTGACCTTCACTTCATGTTCTTTATTCTTTTCCATCTCTGCCTTATTCATGCGTTTTTCTTCACCCTTTAGGAGCTCAGTGGCCTCCTCCTCCTCCTCCTCATTCATCATTTAGCTTTATTACTTTGAAATGTATCATTTAATATAACGCACTAGAGGAAGCGTTTCTTGACTCTAAGGAACATATCTACATCCACAACGGCATCTTCCTGCCCTCCGTTTCTGTCTGCTGGCACCTGAAAGCAGAGCTTTTGTGAAACATTCTCCATAGTGGATAAATTAGAAAACAACACCATTGCATTGGTTGGAGCAGTGGAGAAAGAAGTACTCAGACCTTTTGGTTAAGTAACAGAACCAATACAACAATGTAGTGCAAACAAGTGCTGTATTTAAAAACCTTCTTAAGCAAAATATGTCAAAAAGATATACTTAGAACTTGATACTAGTATCAAAAATGGTCCCTGACATCACATTGTTTTTATAAGCTTAATGTGTTGTAAGAAAAAGGGATTTGAAAACGTATTAACTACAGCTGTGAAAACAACACACAGTGAAAATGTATTCATACATTCAAACGTCAAAAAGTTATCTGTATAGTAATTAACTGTATTATAATTTCAGAGGATTTAAATTTTTGCACTAATTCTTTTCTTTTTAAGTTGTTTATAATTATATTATATATATGAATATTATATAATTTACTTATATTATATAATCTGCACCTGGTAAATTAATTACTTTTCCATTTATTGTGAGTCTTACAAATGTTGTGAATTTGATGCATTGTGAGAGTACAAATTGTATTTATTGATCCTTTGAATATTATTGAAAGCCACTTTGTAGGCTGTGTTCAAGATCAATATAACTCAGTGGCAGAATGCCAGTCAATTTGTATTAATATTTCACCATCTACTGTCAGACCATAGCTGACAATGCCTCTGAGCTGTTCATTATAAAGCACGGCTCCTCATGGATTCCTTCTTTTCTGTGAAAACAGTCCGTTATTCACTTCCATCTGTCTTTGTAACTCTTTCCTCTCTCTGTCTGGCTCTCTGTCTCTTTCCTACCTTCTTGGCAGAAGGCGATGGCGTAGTCCATGACCCAGCTGACCAGAGCCATGAGCAGCCCCAGCAGAATGAGGAAGATCCAGTCCTCCCCCACCCGCGAGATCAGGAACTTCTGGCAGCGAGACGCACACACTGAGGGCACGCAGACAGAAAGAGACAGAGGACAGAAAAACAGTAAAATCTCTGAAATTAATCTTCAAGGTGTGAAGAGAAATATTTGTCGGTGTGAGAATGAAAAGAACCAGAGAGGAAGGAAAAGAAAGAGCGAATATGCAGAAACAGAAAGAAGGGAATTAAGGATTTACATACTGTAATAATACATGAAAAACATTAAATAGAAAATACATATATTCTATATATTCTACATCTATTAAGAACATAAACATTGAAACACAAATTAAAAGGATACAAATCAATTTATAAGAAATTCAAAAGGTTTCAAATAGGTCAAGATATTATAAGGGTTAGGTAGTGTTACAATAAATACTGTCAGATATATATTTGATATATATTTTCCGTGTTAGCTCTCTATTTAATATCTCCAGTTAAATTAGGCCAGTGCACAGCAGGCAGTGTTACAATTTAATGAGCAGGACTGATGAATGGGAATGCTGGAAGTATTTTTGTATCAAATTACATACAATTGTCGGGGTATTTAGTTAACTGGATTAGCCCAAAAATGTATGTATGATGTGTGTCACTTTTGTGATATAAAACCCATGTTTTGTAATAGAAGATTTTATCACCCACCTCGAGAGCAAGGTGGAAAATAATGAGTGCTTTAAAGGCCCCTCCCCTCAAAAACGTTACTCATTGAGCTTCACTGAGTTAAGAATAATGTCTGTGCAGAGTTTGACACTAGAAGGTTGTTTTCACATTAATCTGCTGGAGGGGGGAAGTGTCTGTGTGCTCTTGGTCCAGTATACAACTTACACAAGTGTGATGTGGAAACATGGAGCCTCCAGCATACAGACACAGAGTGGATTTTTCAGCAAAGGATTAAACATCTCGTGTGCAGAAGGTTTAAGTTTTGAAAGTAGACATTTTTGTATATTTATAGATTCTGGATTTTTTCAATATTCAAAATACATTTCTAATAAGGTAATAGATATATTTTTTGTGGGAAAACTACATCACATACAACTTATTGTTATATATATACATATTCATGTTTAGTTTAGACTCACTGGTTAGCAGAACACTGCCAGATTACCAAAGAGTTTATGTGGTAAAATGCAGTAAAATTAAATATATTCTGTCCATAAAGTACTGAGAGATTTATGTTGTCCATAAATCTCTCAGTACTTTATAGCCAGAATATATTCAGCCATTCTATGTCATGCCAGCACATGAATCCTCTGACAAACAATTATTCTCATGCTGTGTGAATAAAGAATCCAGTTTCACGCCAAACTGAAGAAGAATGGGGAATTATAAACACAATGAGTAGAGTGGACAGAGAGATATTATCCATTTACCAGCCACGAGTGAGCAGTGAAAGAACAAACTAAAGAAGGTTACTATGTGGCGAATATGTTGAGAGTGAGAGCATCGCTTTATCTGAGAACACGGAGACAAAACAAAGTTAGGTCATGGTTATAAATTCTATCATTACATTATAATCTATAACTCGGAGCTAGGTCATCTAAAAGAAGCATCACTGGACTCATTTCTTCTCTCTTGTCTGCGGACATTGCCAAAAAGCCTGAAATTCACTTCAACATTCAGAGCATTCATAGATGTGCCCGTCCCTCGAGAAGCTAAAGATGTGCTACTAACACATTTACCAGATCCATATTTGATAAAAAAAAGTTTCAGATGTAACAAACACTCATCTAGTGACGGTTGCCACGGATAAAAAACGTCAAATTTGAGGAAAAACCAAGAAAGCAACAGAGGGAAAAAACTAGACAGACAGTGCTGCTTAAAGGACAGAATGGTGATATTGTTTATTTTCTTTGTTGTTCATGAAAGGACTAAAATCAACAATGAGTTAACTAAAGCCAGATAAAGCTTGTTCCTCTGTATCACAGACCTTCATTACTGTACACCAATGTACAAAAACTATTAAAAACACTTCGATGACCTACACCGCTGCACTTCGTGACATGTAGGGCTGCAAATGATTATTTCCATCATTAGATATCTGTTATTTATTTCTCGATTAATTGTTTGGTCTATAAAACAGAAAACAGTGAACAATTCCTGTCACAATTTTCCAGAGCTCAAGGCGACGCCATCAATTGTCTTTTGTCCAAAACCCAAAGATTCAGAATTTTCTATCATGTAATACATGGAAAAGCAGCACACAGTCAAATGTGTGTCATTCTTGCTTGAAAAAGGATAATAATCAATCTGCCGATTCATTTTTCCTGCCAATCATCTAATTGATTAATCAACTATTTGTTGCAACCGTAGTGACGTGTTCCTTTGATACAATGACCATGGGCACTGAAGTACATGTTGAGTGAATTCCACATACACACGGAACAAATTTGAATTTGGCGCTGAAAATAGTACCCATCAAAATGGCAGATGTTTTGGGAAATTACTGAGCTTTTAAAAAAGCGAAATGATATATTTGTGACCATGTTTTAAGTCAAACGGACTCTGGGCTGAGTGCCACAGACAGGGTAGAGAAGTCCGAAAGAATTCAGAGGGGGATACACACATCGTTGGCTTTGGTATTTTTCACGGTTGACGAAGCCTTTAAGGCTGAATTGAACTCTTCTATCTGAATATTTTACTATCTGTAAAGTTTCAAAAAGCTTTAAAAATAAAGGAATGGCTCCAAACTATTTGTAAAATCAAAGAGATGGATTAAAATAAATCTCACAGATACATAGTTATCCCCCTTTTCTTCGCTTATGTGAAGAAATGCTGCTCTCTGACAATTGATTATATTTTTTGTTTGATAATTTTCTTTTTCTACAATTTGTCAAATTTGTAAGCATGCTGCTTAAATAAAATGCTTTTAGTTATAGGAAAAAAGCCATTATGCCCCTTTATGATTGTTGCTTGAATGACCTTGCTACTGTAGAGACATAAGAACACAATATAATACATTTAATAAAGACATTGCGGCAGTCTTTCTGGTGCAGGATTGAGGTCACGGGGGGATGCTGAGTCTCCTGAGGGAGGCGGGGCACAACTGTGTGCATGACGGGGCAAGCTGCCCAGCAGCCAGGCCACCTGCTGGATGGCAAGTTGCCCAACAGAGAACATACACATGCACACGGAGAACACCCAAAAACACATGTGCAGACAAACCTGTCCCACAGTGGACAAAGACTAAGTAAAAATTTAAAAAAGGAACATGACAGAGAAATATTTGAAGATAAATCAATCTGTGCAGATTAGACTGCCATGTGGCCTTTGGTTCATTGGACATTCTCATGTGAAAGAAGCAGGGGAATATTCACATTTCCACAGCTTCTCTTTCTTTCTTTCTTTCTCTCTCTCTCTCTCTCTCTCTCTCTCACACACACACACACACACACACACACACACACACACGCACACACCTCGTCTGGCGCCTTCAAAGCCACATACTTCCGTGTGCATCTTGGCTTGCGCTCACATCCGTAGGCTCAGTGGCATTCACAGATGTCTTCTCCTGATCTCGTATTAAAAAAAATCACACCCAACGCCAGACATTTTCTCCACCTCTGCTAGTCCTGCATTGCATCACCTGAAGCTAACTAGCTGTAATCAAGAATAATTATAAAAATATCTTTTCCCTATAAACAGTATATTCAAAGCTGAAAATAACGTGACATAATACTTTAATGCGGATTTTTGGAGTAACCGGTAGACAGAGATCTGCTATAAAATCGCAGAAACATTCAATGATATTAGTCAAAATAAACAGTGTGAGGCAGAACATGTTTTTAGCTCTCCATCACGACCGGCAGCGGAGCCTTTGGCTGCATGAGTAGGCTGCCGGGTTGTTCAAAACCTGCGGCTCCAGTTTCTGATCTGAACTGAGGCACACACTTGTAGTCCATCACCCACAGAGATGATGTTCCCACACAGATACATGAGAGAAAAACACTAAAACTCCCACTTCCACCAAATCTGAAGCTTCTCTCCTTACACATTACTCAACAAGACAACAGCAGAACCCGTCCAGCCTCAGCGTCTATCTAAGTCTAAAAATACAAGCACATCAGACGGCGAGAACACAAATCACTCTGGGTGGCTCCTGATGTGAGAGTGATTGTTTTAAATGGCTTCCATTACATCGAGCGAGCGAGGCCGGGCTGATGTAGTGTAGCTTTCACCTGTGGTGCAATCTATCGAGCTTTAATCAGATCAGTAGTCACGAGGGCAAAGAGGCAGATGGATCCTGGAAAAGAGCCACACTGGCTCACTTGTGCCAGCACGTGTGAAGAATACACACAATTTTAAACACATCTCTTTTACCGACATTATCGGTTATGTTTGATGACTTTATGTATCAATTTTATTTCTAAGATTCAGGTTCTGGCGTTATGAAAATTATGCAGATTTAACAAAAAATATGTTTAGTTTTAATATCACGGAAAAACAGCAAATTCTCACATTCAAGAAGCTAGAACCATTGAATTTTTGGCACAGCCTGCTCTAGCCAGGCAGATTATTTAGAGTTTATTTCATTAGGTTTTAAGATATCGATCCACCAAATCAATACAATGCAGGTTATGATCTCCAGACGTGATTGTAAAAAATCTCTTTGATTTCAGAGTGAAGGTTAAATAAAGAACAAATAAAAACAAGAACATTTGGAGGATGAAAACACAAAGACACACACGCACACACACACACAGACACACTGTCACTTTCTTATTGTTGAGTACATCAGTTTGAAGTGGAGCTTTGTTCTGGTGCCACTCCCTTATCTGCAGTCATCTGGGAAGACTAGACATAAAATAATCTGACAGTTCAGATCAGAGTTCTGCTCACACAAACAAAAATACACACAAACACAAACAGATGTGTACACGGTGGGCCACTGGCAGCCAGCAGAGGGGGCTGTCCTTGTCTGACATTGAGACAGCCCTTGTTGGCTGGAGGTCATTGCTCAGATCAGTCGCATTTAATCGTGTTCACATCCTCTCCTGCTCCCTTGTGGCAGGTAGCCGCTCTGCTGTACTGTAGAAGTCAATGTTTTCACACAACATTCACACTAGCTGAAGCGCCACAGTCTGCTGCATGCACACACCCAAACACACTAGATCTGCTTTGCTTATGATCATTGAACGCTGCTTTGTTCCGACCTTCACAGTGTGTCTTAGCACCCCGCTACCTGCAGGAAGATTTAGACACTGTTGCATGATTATTTTCACTTACAATGGCACTTTGCACAGGGGTCTTTCTCATACTCCAGCAGATCTGCGGCACGACTACGAACACTGGTGTTCCTCCGCAGTCCTCCGCCATCCCGCACTCCTCCATCCCGTAGGCGGGCCGCTTCCTCCTTGGCATACACACCCAGCTCCTGGGTGTATCGCCCATACATCTGTGTATATGAAAGACAAAATAAGGGAGTTGGTGGTGATGGTGCAAGTGGGAGGCAGTGAAAGAGATGTCAGTGTGATGCAGTAGGTTTATTTTATTTTTTTAAAACTTTTTCTACAATCAAAAAGTCAGTTTCTCTAATCACAATCAGGTTCAAACTCAGAGTAAACAGGGCCAGGTGTCAGAAAATTCACATCCAGCAGCTCACAGCTCCACACAATTCACAGCTTCTCTCAAGTCTTTTTTAGAAGAAAAAAAATCCACTCAGTTTTGACTCAACAGTCACGTAATTACTTCTTTTCAGACAGATGAGCAGACAATGAGCTCCACCTGTCAGCTTCCAGCTGATTAACTCTGCAGGGCTGGCACATAATTGACTCCTAAGGACGAGAGGCGGAGTTCTTAGCAAACTACACATTACCAATCATGTATAAAGCCTGCATCTGAGGCAGTGGTGCTAGTGTTGCATTTTCGCCCAGTGTGTAGTTACTAATACCATAATGGAGCCTGTCAAGTGTCTGTTTGGTGTTGTGATGGTTGTTGTGTTGGCATGTGATGTTACTGCCCAGCGTCACTGGACGCTGCCAATGCAGAAACACCAACATTCTCTTCCTCCACAGCTACCAAAGCAAGAGTCGGAGGTCCCTCTACCTGACGCTCCCTTTGATAAATGCCAGGTGGAGGAGAGTGAGAAGATCCAGTGTGGGGCGCGAGATATCACAGCTGAACAGTGTGAAAACATTAAGTGCTGCTTTGATGGGTGGCAGTGCTACTATGGAAAAACAGGTATCTATGCTCTCCTTTGGGGCTTCTAGTGCCTCTTTTACAAATGCTGAGTGTAAAACTACTACAAGAAATGAATCCATCTATTTTCTTCTCACCCAGTGACCGTGCAGTGTACCAGGGATGGACAGTTTGTGGTGGTCATGGCTCGAGATGTCACTGTGCCCCACATAGATGTGGAATCGGTCAACCTGCTGGAAACAAACGACCACTCCTGTAGTCCTGCTGACTTCACATCTGCTTTTGTCATCTTTCAGTTCCCTGTGACTGCGTGTGGTACTACAATCAAGGTGGGTGGTACAGACTTTGCTTTAGCCAATATGGGACTAAAACATTGAAGTCTGATTTAAATGGTGGTTCATGCTATAAAATGCCAAATTGAGATGCCCAGCAGGTTTCCCCTTGCCAAAAATGACTAATTGTTAAACTGCTTAAAACTCAAAGAGTGAACTTACAGTAATGTAAATGTGGAGACATTTCACACTTAAAGCTTCAAACTGAATTGTTTTTGCTCCATAAATGCATTTTTCTTTTGAGTCAAACACTAAGTGTTGGTCCACCTGCAGGAGGAAGAGGGTTACGTAGTGTACGAGAACCATATGTCCTCCTCATATGAAGTGGGAATTGGACCCAGAGGATCAATCACCAGGGACAGCCATTTTGAGTGAGTTTGTGTAAAATCAATTGCCCTTATTGCTTGTGACTGCTGAGGTTCCCTAAGCTTTAAATTCCCCTCCTCTCTCCCAAAAGGTTACTGTTCCAGTGTAAGTATTCCGGCACTGCTGTGGAGGCTCTTGTCTTGGAGGTGAACGCTGTTCCTCCACCTGTGCCAGTCGCTGCTGCAGGACTCCTCGGAGTGGAGCTGAAACTGGGCAACGGACTGTGTCGCTCAAAGGGCTGTGTGGAGAGTGAGTGGCACAATAGTCTTATAAAGATGCTAGCTGTTGAAAAATCCTTGTTGTCTAAAACTGCACTACTTTCATTGCAGAAGTTGCAGCGTATAACTCCTTCTACACTCCAGAAGACTACCCAATCACTAAAATGCTGAGGGACCCACTCTATGTTCAGGTAAACCTCCTGGAGAGGTCTGATCCCAACATCGTCCTGAACCTGGAGCACTGCTGGGCCACTTCCACCCCCAATCCTCTCAGCCTGCCACAGTGGGACCTTCTGGCTGATGGGTATATAATAACATACAAACATGGATTTCATTACTTGGGTAAAATTCAGCAATTTGAATTGTGCATTTTTAAACATGAGCTCTTGTTGGCTCCAGGTGTTCCTACCGTGACGACCATTACTTGACCACAGTGGTGCCTGTGGACGGCTCCTCTGGGCTTCATTACCCAATGCACTACAAACGTTTCATTGTTAAAATGTTCACCTTTGTGGATCAAGACACCTATACTCAGAAAGAAGAGATGGTAGTTATTCACACATTACTCAAGTGACACGTAATTGCAGTTCCATTGACCAAATATCAAACTAGCAAAACTCTTTTTCAGGTGTTCATCCATTGTGACACGACAGTGTGTTATCCCAGCAGCACAAACTCTTGTGAACAGCCATGCCACCGGCAACGTAAGTAGCTCCCACATTTTTGATCTTTGAATTGTCTGTATAAATTCCTGTGACAATCTAGAGTTTGTTCAATGTCATATTTAGTGATTCTATGATTTAAGCCCCATTAAAACATGGCGGGCTGCCAAGTTGTTTGCGCCATTATCCCTGGCCTTTCATTAACATACAAGTTCCAGTGTACATATTTTTACATTTTGAAGGGTGAAGGAATTGGATCGATCTGTATCTGCCGACAACTTGAGTGTTTATGCTTGACGAACTGATGCACTTCTGCTAGATTTTAAAATGTCAAATCAAAGGCAGCGGATACATTTTCCATCCTTCTCTTGCAGGAAGAGCTGCAGTGAGTGGAGTTCCTGCAAGTCAGCGGGCTCTAGTCTCAAGCGGAGAGGTGATCCTGACTGAGCAGATGGCTGCGTCTACTCTGGATACCCAATCGAACATATGACATATCTGGCCCTGACTTTTAATAAAAGCTCATGCTTACTACTGGTGTCTTGTCTGACTTGCTATTTGAAGGTCACTTGCTTTACACTTGGAGCTGAAAGCTTATGCAGAGGCAGTGTAGTAGAGCAAGTAACGTAACCCCTTCTGATTTGTGCTGAAAGGTCCCCAAGGTTGCATTACAATTTAATCACTTGCTGCAAGTCTATACTTGACTAAAATATGTGGCCATAGAGAACAATATATAAACATACTAGTAATCTGTAAAAATGATTTGCTACTGACTGTACTGGTTTGGCATGAACAAGATTTTAACCTTCCTAGATCACTCTAGGATGGCACATTAAGATGAGCATCACGACTCCTCCAGGCACACTGCTCTTTTTCATCCCCCCCTTACTCGTTATTTTGATAACATCCCTCTAGGTTTCTCTATATGCTACAACTTGCAACATCTCTCCTCCTCTGCACACCACCTCCCTTTTTGTCCAACTCCTCCGCCCCTCCTCCTCTCATTGAGATGGGCATCACGACTCCTCCAGACTCGCGCTTTCTGCTCACATGAACAGGAGGTGCAGAGTGAAAGCAGAGCAGCCGTATATGTTCGATCTGACTGACGAGCTAAGAAGAGCTGTGCTGTCAGGATGCTCATCTCCCATTTTCAACCTCCAACCTCCTGGGACGCATCTAAGCAAGGCTCAGCTATACATCATTCAGACCGCAGAGCCTCATCTATAAGCAACATGGCAAAATCCCAGAGGAACCAGCTGAGCAGTGCCAGCTGACAAAACACTTAACAGCTGCTGTGTGGACACGCATAAACATGTCAGTGGAGTGAAATGTAAACAAAACTCGCTACTGGTTAAAAAATGCTGCCAACTACAGCAAACTGAATATAGTTTGACATGTTGAATATTGGGAAAATAAAGAATTAAGCAAATGTGTGAAGATGACATGTGCTTTGTCCTAAATAAGAGAATCCAAATTTTGACTATTTTCATCCTTGCATAAAAACCATATAAAACAACTTTGTTTTTTTTTGTTTTCAAGCCTCATGTCTGTGATTCTTTAGGGCTATTAAATTGGATTCTGTTGAGTCTTAAAGCTGCAATAAATGTATTTCCATTTTGTAGGGCTTTAAATGCAAAGACCACCATAGTGGTCAGCAAAATTTCTAAAATGCAGTAAGGCACTCAAATGTGTCATTTTGTAATTAATTCCTAGTAATTAGATATTCTTGATTTTTTTAAAGATGATTTTTGGCATTTTGCCATGATTTGAAAACGAAAGTTGAGACACAAAAAGGAAAAAAAGGGAAAGACGGTGCGTGAGAAGTTCCCCAGCCAGAACCGTACCAGGGATGTTAATATAATTTGCATCTTAATCACTAAAGATGAAAAATTATGAATCACCTTGTTCAGATCAGATTGTAGTGATTGACTAAGCTAAGCGGACACATCGCCATTCAAATGCACTTTAGTACATACATCTGCAAGGGAATGCATCACCGTTCATACTTTCTGCGCTGATTCAACCTGTCTTCAGATAAGTAGTACGTTCTGTCTGTTAATTCAGTGGTAAAAATGTTTTTGTACATGCACTGAACACTTCTATAAGACACCCCATACTATATACAGTACCAGTCAAAAGTTTGGACACACTTTCCCATTCAAGTGTGTCCAAACTTTTGACTGTAAATGAGTCATATCTATATTTACAAAGGACCAGCACATACGTTTATCATATTGCTTGGCCCCATAAATTATTCATGTGCAGGCTTGTGATGCTACACTGATTTCCTGTTTCCATTGTTGATTGCTTTTATTTGGATAACACTACAGATGTTTCCTAGCAACTGATTTGCATCACTAAACTCTTTACTAGCCAAGACATTCCTTAAGTTTTAATGGATTTGTTAAACAGTAGTTTAAAACTAGCCAGTACTAAGAGCTTATGGACTACTTCAACTAAGTGATGGGCTCACAAACAGCTGGTCCAACCCAGTCCAGGTTTGCAGGGACATCTGATGTTGATCCACCAGTCAATTCAATATGTAAATGTCTGAAAGAAGGAATTCTTTTTTTATTCATATAAAATGTTAACTTGGCAGTGCTTGAACTTCCTTAATTAAACTTACTGCATTTCATGTTGGAAATGTTATGAAAACTATTTTATTAGATGAGACCAGCATGGGGAAAGATGTTTTTTAACAATCCGTGATGGTTTTATTGACTGGGATTACTAGTGTTACTCAGTAACCAAGAATTCACTACATTTTCTAGGTAAATTTACAATTGAA
>JAVQJD010074452.1:0-16921 GCA_036023655.1 Nannoperca australis | reverse complement strand
TCGGCGTTTACACAAACAACTAATCAAACATGACGACACTCATGCAAGAAGAAGAAGAGCTGCTTGGTCTGTTGTACCGAGCGCAAAAAGAGAAAAAAAAGAAAAGTTTGAAAGTGTGCTGGACGGCGTGTAAAGACTCATTTGTTCCGGGAATACAACAAATGTGACACATTGGCTCCATAAAGTACAGCATATCGTGTGATATATTATATGAGAATTGTTGTCCAGCTAGATTGTACTGTGATTGATATTGAACGGACATAATCTGTTTCTAGATTTAATGCTCTTTTCGTTTTTGCCACTGGCAGCGATGTATTTATCTATAGCACTTGTGATTCATCACCAGCACTCATATTATTTGATACGACATCTTGTTGTTTTCGTCCATGGTTCTATGCACTTTATGTAAAGCTCTTATTTGGAAGTCGCTTTGGATAAAAGCATCTGCTAAATGCCTAAATGTAATGTAATGTATTCTCCACACAAAGAGAGGGAAAGGTGTGGAAGGAGGGTGTTTCAGGTGATGTTTGATGCTCCGACAAGCACTTTGTTTGGAGTCTGCATACCTTCAAGTCTACAGGTCTGCTAGATACTTAGTTCATCACAAGCACATGTGTGTCCGTTGATTTTAATACGACAGACGTGTAGCAGAGGGGTAAAAAACGAGTGGACAGAAAAGAGCGTCAAAACCTGCTGTGTGTCAGCCTCGCCATCATCTGTGTCATCTCCTCCGGCTCTGGTTCCTCATCCTTCTTTTGTCCCCCTACACATGTCAGGAAGGCTGGCCATTTGTTTGTCACTAGGAACCTGCAGGCTCAGGGGACACTCCATCGATCTCTGTTTCAGAGCTTGTGGGAGTTATGTGGGGGCGGGGGTGGAGGTGACAAAGTGTTGAGCGTGATTATCCTATCGAAACTCGTATGTGAGAGGAAAGTTAAAGAGGATGATGGCTAGGAAACACTTAAAGGCGACTCCTCCCCTCCCAGAAGCAGCATCTCAGGCAGTCTTCAGTACTGAGCTCAGATGAGACACAGATCAACAATCGAGCCTTGTTTGCTTGTGGCTGTCATTTTCAAAGGCACCGTTAGAAGTGCCATTTGGCACCATTGCCAAAATACCATGTTTAAAACTTCACGCTCCATTAACTGTGCAATCACAGCCACAGCAATGGCTTTGTAATAACCTCGGTGTGACAACTGCCTGCATCTCTGTCTTACAGTCTGCCTTTCCACCAACGCCTCCATCACTTCCGCTCACTTTCACCTGAGTCATTCCCGGCATCTCTGCATATTCATTCCCCCCATGCACTTTCAATAAATCTATCATTGTCTAAATCCCTCCTTCTTGTAATTTCCCAGCTATCTGTCTATTTTTCTATCGCTCTGCCTGGAGGAATTTGTCTCGAATGTCTGTCTGCTTCCTTCTTTGCTCCCTTGTTTGTCTGACAAATAACAATAACAATAATCTTTATTGATATGAATGGTGATATACATTTTTTCTAAACCTCACTTATATTACAAAATGTCTGTCACTATGTCCCTTTGTTTGTTTTTATTATCTGATACCACCAGTGGTGGAAAGTAACAAATTACATTTACAGAAGTACTGCACAGCATAGAATAAGATTATGAAATAAAATCCATTGAACAACCAAAACTCAAAAAATTCCGGCCAACTGCTGCTTCCCGCTCAGCACCAAGCAGCAGTTAGGGACTTGCTGGTGAAGATAGTGGAGTATTTAGCAGCTAAAGAGACAGATATTTTTCTCAAGAGTTAGCAGAGAGGTCCAAAAAGGTAAAATGATCCAATATTTAATAAAAAATAGCAAAGACCAGAGAAAAAGAGGAAAGTCCAAAAATATACAAGTTAATGCTTTTATTAAGGATGTAAGTACTTTTTCCACCACTGGTCTTTCTTTGTTTCATTCTTCAGAATTTCTGTTTCCTTTCATCATTTATTACATATAACAATTTCCAATCACCTCCTGATTCTTCTTCTCTGCCTCTCCCTCTCTGTTTGCAGGTGGAGTGGAGCTGGGCATCAATGCAAGTGGACAGAGACTCAAACACTGGTTCGAGTGTCTCAAAAACAAAGGGAAGAAAGTGGAGCACTGGCATACGCTCACACAGCAAGGAGCCCCGAGCAGTGAAAAACCGGACTAGATTACACAAGACATCCATGCATACATACACACGCATACACTAGCACACACACACACACACATGCACACACACACACACACACACACTTGTCTCAATGAAAGATGGTTGATAACAGAGGCCAAGTAAAGCAGTAATAAGAGCAAAGGATAAAACATGCAATAATAATAATGTTGAAAATGGAATCCGTCATATAATGCTAATAATTACAGCACCGAGTATTAGTATATGATATTCATACTAATATTAGTGATGATAATAATGTGTAATCTGAATACATTTTTTTAAATGTATTTTTTTCTAAAGGTGATCCAAATTGTGACAATGTCTCCATTAAAGTGTTGACGTAACAGAACAATACTCACAAAATTGTGCTTTAGACCTTACTGTATTGTGGAAGTCATTCAAATTTACACCTAATGAAGAGATTCAAGACTAATGTACTCAAAATTCATTTAGTGAAAGGGGGCAAAAGTGTGTGCACCCTAGTGACTCATAATGTGGTATATAGCTACAGGAGAGGGGATGTTATAAAAGAATGATTTTGTTCTGAGAAGTTTCTATTATAGTGGTTGTTGATCTGATGCAAAACAACACACCGTATTATAAAGCACAAAATGATCCATTTGGTGGATTTGTACCTTTACCGTTTCAGTGTTCTTGTTCTTATGTCCTTCATTGTCTTTCAGTGACAGTGGCTTTCTATACACCTTCATATCAGACATTAATGTATCTGATGTATCTGCATGTGAGTGTGTGTGCGTGTGCGCGCGTGTATGTGTGTGAGGGTTAGGAGAATATGAGTGCCTACATTTTCTGTCTGTGCAGTGTGTATGTCTGTCTGCGCACACCTCATGCCCCATTCAAAATGTGTCCATCCATCTTCCAAAGCACAGAGGTGTGAAGAAATAATAACAAAGGACATAAAGACACATACAAGACAGAAATCCTCCGTGACCACCACCACAGGCCTCAGTGGTGTGAGTGATCGTGGCAGGAGGACACTGACGAGCTGTCAAATGCATGCCAGACCTTTGCCATCGCTATCCCGTTGCCAGACTGTCATAGATCAACTTTAAGAATGGAATATATCTTGATACACAACCTCTGACGGCTCTTTTTGACTTTCCTGATGAAAAAGTTGTGTCGGCGGCAGGCAGAACGGATATTGCTTTTGGAGGTACCATTTGTACCTTCAATTCGCTGCAGCATTATGAATCAGATTTGAACGGGATCCAAGCAGGTTTACCTCAGTGACTGCAATTCTGCTCCAATAGAATCACAGATGATGCAAGATTGTCTCCCTGCAGGGTAATATCACAGCGGTAATATATTCATTTACATTTCATTGGTCCTCTTATCTAGTTTATGAGAATAGGGCTGTCCAAAGCTTGAAAATCTCTCCTAATCCATATTTGTACACCCTCAGACACTGTCCTTAAAAAAATACATAAAAGAAATTTGGCTGAAATCAACCATCAGAGGGAGTCATTGCTGAGACCATTATTCAATGCATCCCATTATTTCTGACCTATTAAATACCAGGTCTATAGTGGCACATATTTCATCCTCTGGAGAGGAGACAAAACACTGGGACTACTGTGTCCATCCACAGGATAGCCTGCTGAGATAAACTGTACGTAGTTAGTAGAAATGCAGACATAGAGAATGCCACCCCCACCCCTACAGTTTAACCTCAGGAGGTAAAGTGGAATTGCTCTCTTCATAGAAACACATTTGGCAGCAGGGGACAGTGGATAATCAAGCCAGGAGATGACACTAGATTGCACACTTTACCTACATGCGTCTTGTGTGTCTCTATGCACATCTCAGCATATTGATGGTGTATATGGGCTCAACTATCACTGAATTGTCTAATTGCCTGTCAGGATATCAAATGAACTCCCCTGGTTTGTCTGTCACTACAGCTCTGAACATACGCTGGTTCACCAAAGCACACCCACAGTCGGTCAGTGGCCTCCGGGAGATCTGGCTGCTCATATTCTAGGTGTCCTTCAACAACCTTGTGTCTCATCGTTGACTGCAAAAAAAAAAAGGATCCTTCAGTGGTGAATTAGGTTTCAAATAAAAAGGGCTTGGGCATTATCGAAAGCTTGGAACTAACCTATGTGTTATAACAGTACGCTTAAACACATTTTCTGTTAGATCTTAAATGACTAAATGAGAGGGTTGGGTAAGGATGGTGGGATTATTCTGTACTTTTTCTATGCACATCAAAACAGCACGTCAGCAGTAAGATAATCAAACCAAAACAACAACATTATCGTGTTATGTAGGCATCAAAGATGCATTTCTGGGAATACTCAGTACCTTGATTGGGGCTAGGCTGGTTGACAGTGATCTAATAGAGTTCACATTTCTGGCTGGAAGCTTGCTTATTCCTGTCTCTGGATCTGCTGGTTTTGTTTACAGTCACCGCATTTTTTGACTCTTGTCTATTGACCTGCTTTGCTTATATAATCCTTTTATCTGCAATACAGCTGCATGTTTAGCAATCACTATCAGCTTGTGTAATAGAGTGCAACCTTAGCTGATCATTCTGAATGCTGATGTGTTTACAGTCTATGCCATCCATTCAGTCACTTACCATCAGTGTGTATTTGTTTGTGAATACGATGATTCAGGGTATTTTTTGCTCAGTTGCTGTGCGCTACCAAGCAAGCTGTTGATTTAAAAAAAAAAAACCTTTACTGTCTCAGATTTTGACACTTGTCTTCCTTAAATTGATATCAGTGGTAATGATGCAGAAGGGCAGGGGCGAATGAGATGGGAATTCACTACTGCAGTTCCTGTGTATTCACTGTCAATGTCAATCACACAGTATGGCTGCCATCCTGCGGTGGGTTTGTGTAACTACTTTGCAAAATAAATTGAAGTTGTTTCAGTGGTCGTCTGTCTTCCTTTGAATTACACATGACCACATTTTGCTTAATTCTTCAAAAACACAACACAGGCAGTATATGTGCGGTGTTAATATGTGTTTATTCATCATTGCCTTTTAAAACAATGCAATTCCGTTTTAATGTTTTTGTGAGGGTCCCTGCTTACTTTACTAAGCCTCACTTATACTGAATTTATAAGTTTTGAAAAAGCAACAGAATTTTCAGAAAAAGCATAGTAAGATAATTAAATGACTGAATGTTTACAATATCTTTGTTTCTTTCCTGCCTATTTGCCTCTGTTACATTGCCTCTCCCTCACTCTTCTTTGTGTCTGCACCCCCTTTCTCTCTCTCATGGGTCAGTCACTCTGCCAATAAAGAGTGGCACGTTGGCCTGGTCACTCCACAGCAGTATGATGAAAGGCCGCAGGGCAGTGAAGGAAGGGAAGGAGCGAGAGAACGACATCGTGGTGACGGCTCCGGCCTCAACTCCTTTTTCGGTCAGTGCGAGGAAGGCTCTGTGTTTGGCATCGTCCAGAACCAACTTCTCCTTGGAGTAGAGGCCACACAGGTCGGCACCCTCGAAGAGTGAGGACAGTCCTGGTCGGGGGAAAGGGAGAGAAAAGTGCAGAAGGATGACGTTGGGGAAAAAGTAAAGCAAAGTGAGTGGATCAGGCATAGGGAGATCAAAGAGCAGATGGGTATCCTTAGGCTATTTCACAAATGAGACTTAATGGCTGTCCACTGGTTGAAAGTACCTAAGTTGAAAGCATGGGTGGTATTCATTTTGTGACCATTAAAAAGAACATGAAAGATGAACAAACCTAGTTTCTTGATAAGTATGTGCATGTCTGGTTGTAAATCCAGCTTGATTTGAGGCAGAGTGACCTCGACATGCTGAGAAGATGTTGTTTTCATTTCTTCTATCATTTGATGCACAGCTGTGTCCGTCATCTTCTCCTCCACCTGCTGCAGGTCCGCCACTGTGTTGGAGCGAGGCAGCAGGATGTAAAGACTGTTGTTATGTGTGAGAGCAAACCTCGCCACCTGTTGGCAAAATAGAAAATCCGGGTGTATGCAGGGATGTTCATAATCTACCAATATTGGGGACGATAATGTTTTAAAAAATTGATAGCACAACACAAAAGAAAAGTTAATATTAATATTAATGGAATTTGTCACACGTACAATTTCTTTGTGTTACTTCAATTTTGGGGATAATCATGCTCCAAGTTTTGGAACTACAGTTTCAACAATACTTTGGGAGATGTAAACAAAAAGTATAACGTTGCTATGTAGTCAGTTTTAATAGCTAAAATGTATTTGTTTATTTGCCCCAATATGTGTTTATATTTTGTCAAATTTGTACTAAAAGTATGCAGAATTAGCTATTAGCAGTTCTTGTTTGTGGTTTACTCATGGATGTACAGACAACTATCACTGGATTACATTGATACTGAAGAAAACTTAAAAACATGATGATTCTCAGGCAAGTTCTGGAGTTACAAGGAGCATCTTTATCTATGATTGCTGGACTTATAGACATTTATTTACAATGGATCGGATATGATGCTATCCTCAGAAACTGTAAAAGACACTGAATATTAAAATATGTGTTTCATGTCTGTGTAGTCAGATTTAACGGAGTTGTGACGGATACGTTTGCCTTTCACCTCACAGTATCTTTGCCTCACGTGTCTCCGCAACCCCTTCAGCTCTCCTCATAGTTTGAAAGTCTCTGCTTGTGAAAGGATGGGCTTAAGATGGGTGTTGAATATGTGTTACCTGTGCCTTTATCTCCACCACGTACGTCATAGCCACGATGTATTTATGGTGGTAGAGGATCGGCACCTGTACCAGATCACCATTCAGTTTTGTGAAAAGTCCTTTCTTGGGTTTCTGATCAAACTTGACCTTCCACTGACCTGGCACACACATACACACAGTTTATTTTAGTTTTCACATGCACGTACACACATTGTGCACACACACACACACACACACACACACACACACACACACTTTACTGACCACTAAAGGAGACGGCGTTGAGCAGGATCATCTGTGTAGTGGGTGATACAGAATCAACCAAGTGTTTGATATTATTGTTGGTCTTATTTGCCACCCAGCTGTTGATCATCTGCGTGCTTGCCTCGCTGGTTTCCAGCAGCCTGGTGGGCTCTGCATCATAGAACTGAATGGACTGGTTAGTAAAGGACGCACTCAGATTCATTTCTATGGAAGAGAACAGAGAAGCCATGATGAGCTTGATTTTGCTCTTTATGCACTCATAATTTCTGCATCTATAGCGTGATAGTTATACGTGGGTTATAGTAGATCTGAGAAGCCATCTGCAAGGAGCTGGCCATCTTCTCTCTCAGCTTCTTCATCAGGAAGTGAACACAGTGGAAGTCATGAGGCACACAGACGGCCCTCTCAATGGCTCTGCGGGTGTCCCCCCGTGCACCTGGACATAACAGGATGACGAAAAGACATAATAATATAGAAAGAGATGTACTGCATCTTAGAGTGGGGGTGAGTGAGGAAGCTAGAATGCAACACGTCTGACATTTAATATAAGTAGAGGAAAACTACTCTGACATTTCAAAGAAATTATTTTATATAACTTTCAAGTAATATTAATGTGTACATTGTCTACATGTGTAGACATGTGTTTTCAGATTGTCAAGAAACTTTATGAAAAGACTAACATCAGAAATTTGATGCACGAGCAAGTATTGTACAGTGCATGTGGGACCACAAGGTAAACTACAGTGTCCACGATCATCATAATGAAGAAACATGTCACACATTGCAACTATGTCGCTCATTGATGCACTTTTGGACAACAATGGAGGTCTTTTTCACTCAAGGACAATACTTCAACTGACTGTTGCTTTTATTCTTTTCATTGAATTTGCTGACAATAAGAAAAATATAAAATATCACCAGACTTTAAGGATATTTAAGAATAATGAATAATCATTCAATTGATTTGAAAAATTAGGAACTAGCTCCATACCTAACAACAAATGGGACAGTGCACCGCTGATACTGATGGGAGAGAAGAGCAAGTTGCTAGAGGGATTTGATTCTCTGAAGTAAGAATACACCTTCATGGAAAACTCTGACATGGATTCCTGCAACATGGGTTCCCCTGTGCGACTGTTCTCGTCCTGGCACGCCTCCCATGCTGTGGCGATGCACAGGTAAGGAACAAGGGTGGGAGCAACTGAAAGAAAGTTAAGCAGATGTTTACCTCAACATGGTTTGAAAATGATATCCTTATTTAGTTTTCTGGTAACTCTGGTCTGCAGAAGTGTTCATTATGCATAAATTGCTGTTAAAATTTTCTCATTTGGAGTTTGTTGGTTTGCCATTTACTATAATAAATAACGGTTCCAAATTGTGCAGACTGTGCAGTAACACCGTGGCATATTAAAAGGTTTGCCAAACCTACCTTCAACAATAACGTGTACAGTGCTCAGCTTCTCCACCTCAGCAGACTCACAACTGTAAATTCCAGCATCCTCCATGACGGTGTTTCGGAGTATGATGGTCTGATCGTGGTCAAGTGGATAAAGCTGTTGCACTCTGTCATCATCACTTGTTGAACTGTCTCCAAGATTCAGTTGTGTCTTCTTGCCAACACCAGTGTCTTTGAACCAGAGTGCATTGGCCTTGACTTGGCTGGATGGCGGGAAATGGCACGGGAGGTGAAGAGTGGAGCCTTCTATTACCTTAATGGTGTAGCCAATTACTGTGGTAAAGAAAGACAAACTCGTATGTTACATACAGTACCAGTGAAAAGTTTGGACACACTTTCCCATTCACTTGTTAAATATATACAGTATATCCATTTAAAATCTGCCCAAATTCCAAATTCTCCACTGCGTTTGCATGTAAACAAAATGAAACACACGTATGTTTGATAAAAGGGAAGCATATATCTATGTTTCTCACCATCAACTGCAATTTCGTATGAACTGATGATCTCCATATTGTTCTCCTTTAACAAACACATGTACTCGCCTTCACTGGCAGCAGTTACAGGAGATATAGAGAGATACAATCCGTTCTTTTTAACTTTAGCGGAGGACTGATCAGTTACATTTTTGCCTGTATTCAGAAAAAGATAAAACAGAAAGAATTATATAACTTTGTACTTTTGCAATACAGTGAGAATAGTGTTGGTAGTTACGGAAATATGATTAGACCATTGAATTTCCAGGTGATGGCTGCTGCATTGAACTCAGTCTGAAATGATAAACAGGGCAGCTCCAGAGTGGAACCAGGTGTCACCCGGACATGTGTGCATGAAGAAAGCTAAACAGAAACACAGGAGTCAACAACTTGCCACATACAGGAGTAAAGAAGAATGAGGATGAAGGACTTTGGTTATGGCTATGGAAGATAATGGTAAACATTCTGCCTGGGCTATAAAGAGATATTTCTACATTTCTCAGGTAGGTTTACCTCAATAATGAGTTGCAGCGAGAGGCAAAGTATGGCCTGTAGTTTCATCTAAAGCAGAGCAAAGGGAGTAAAATGTGATTAGCAAGCTGATGGAGTTGTGAGGATTTCAAAATGAATATGGCACCATGCCGGAAAAAAGATCAATATGTGGCGCAATCTGTGAAACAGAGTGATGGTCCACATTATTAAAACGTTTAAACTGTGTTCATCTATAGCTACAGCTTCCATTTGTAATAAATGCACCCTTGTCCGAGATTAATCCCATAAAAACACTTGGAGGATAATGTATAGTTGTTAGTTATAGTGACCCATAATTTGCTGTAAATAAAATTGCTTCGGTTCAGTGATTAATTGACAAGAAGTCAGAAAAACATGAAATAACTCACACCTCTTCAATTTTTCCAAATTTCCAAATGTATCCAAATTCAGTCACCAGGTTGTTGTTTTTTTTACCAGCAATGTTTCTGCCACATCCGAACACTATTCACTTCATCTACCACCTCTGACTGTCTGGTCCCCTAAACTGCAACCAACAATGACTAATCTATGATTGTTGGTTTAGAGATGTTTGTTTGCATAATGCAGGTTGTCTGACTTGCTGGAAATCACATGATTTCTCATGTTGGCAACAGAAATCAAGTTGGATGATTTATATTCCTGTTTTTGTTTTGCAATCATTGCATTTATTTTTGCATTGCAATGATATTTTATAGCTTATGAGATAAGTGTTTAGGTTTTATCATCAATTATTCCTAATCACTCTTGACAAGTGGAACATAGTGATGAGAAGTTGGGGGCGGATAAGCAGTTTTACTTTGGCTTATTTTCCATTTGTATAAAATATTATTTTGCATGAAGTGAATTACATAATAAATAATTTTGTCAAAGGTTGCATGGGGTCCTGTAAACAGACAAGGGCATAGTTGAAGGCAAACACAAGCTGAGTTTGTGCTAATTGGCAGAAAACATAAATCGTGATATATCAGTAAAGTAGCAAAATGATGGAGGTAAGGTGCTAACAGGTGTTTTAATGGAATGGTTAAATGAATTAGTACATTTTTTAGTACAGTTTTTCATTTATATGTTGGTTGGTGATCCTCAGAGGTTCTTTAATTTGTGCAACTTCGTACATTTCAAAATGTAAATAAATGTAGTTTACTTACTTTGTTAATACATAAAACAAAAAAAAATTGTACTTCCTACTGCCTATTCTTCATATGTATAATTTCAATAAATTGTATTTGACATTTAATTTTAAGAATGGGAAAATTAGGATTAGGAGCCATTAACAAACTGTAATATATTGTGTTGTTTTTAAAGGGTTTTCTGTGTGGATTAAAAACCCTTCAAATATTCAAAATTACTTTTTGATGTGTACCTTATTAATTTGGATTATAACAATTTGGATTATAATATATTAAAGGAGCTCTTAATAAACCCATTACAATTAACTACATAAAATAATAGCTCTCCCAAAGTTTTCTCCAATGTAAGGCATACATTAAAGGTTGACTTATTTAGTCAATTTTAGAGTGGTTTTACCCCTTAAAAGGACTATTTAAACCAGACAAACAATCATTCAGAACCTTACTCTTTATTTATCCATAGACTATTCCATTAAAAACTCATTCAAAATACATTAGTTTCCTCATTATTAATGATGAAAGCTGACATCTGTATTATTGTTACTTGCAGTTTAGTAAGTGATTGCAATTGATGACGTTAACCAGCAGTTATTAAAGTACATGCACAATAAGACCCACCAGTAACAGTGACATTAAACTGGGTGATTTTAGGCAAACTGAGACCATTTTTGGACAGTTGCTCTTTAGACTTTGAGTTTGGCCAGTCCAACTAAAACGACTCATTTAAATACGTCTTCATCAACAGGACCACAAAATGAGATTGTAGAATTGATTTTAAAACAAGATATATCTTTCTGATATAGCATTAAAGCATATCATGCCAGCAAACAATGCAATATATATATATATTTATATATGTTTAATCCAAATTGCATCCATACATTAATTTAGCTGATTCGTAGAAGTCAAGCACACTGTTACATATACAGTATGAAGATTGTTTAATAGTAAAATTTAGATTTATAAATTCGTCTGTTAATCAATTAGCCAATTCATAATTGTTGAAGTCATTTTTCATGTAAAGATGACAAACATTTCATGGTTCCAGCTTCTCAAATGTGAGGATTTGATGCTTTTCCATTTAATAATTGTTAGTCATTTTTAATCATTTTGATATTTAGACTATTGGTTAAGAACATGCATTGTGAAGGTGTCACTATGTTCTGAAATTCCAACGATTTAATCAATTAAATGGATTAAGGAGAAAATAATAGATGAATCAATAAGGGAAATAATTAGTTGTAGTAATACACCTCAACCAATTATTACAGTAAAATGCAACATACCCATGTATGCACAAGTAATAAAAATCTAATGATATAATATATACTTGTAGCCTCTAAAAGTCACAAAGGCTATTTTTCTGCATTGAGTAGGCTAGGCCTAGATTTACTTTTAATACAAGGAGATTTTCCTGATTATATTTATATACTTTTACTTAAGTAACATTTTCAAAAAGCTGTGGTATTGGCATTTTTATTTAAGGATCTGAATACTTTCTCCGCCACTGTTCTTATCATGGATGTATTACATAAATGTATTGTATTATTGTATGCATCTTATTATACGTCCACTGATCATATGTAGTGGGTCGATCGACAAACCGACGCTCGATTAAGTGTACTGACTCCCGAGGAGATCTTTGGGCGTAATCAGTCGTGTGCAATCGAAAACCGGGTGTTAAAAAAAAAAAAAAGAAAGAAAGGAAGACACCCAAAACTTATACAAAAGCGTTTTTCTCACTCGTGAAGAAAACAGAGATTGAGATTGACAGAAAGGCTTCTTACAGAACTGCCGCAGAGTTTACAAGTATGTGACCCGGGTCTTAACAACGTGGAGTCGAGTTCAGCCTCCCTGCAGAAAAGATTTACTTAAGAAAGTAAGTTTTCCTCTTGGTCATCTGATCGACCAGCGGAAAGAGCCACAAACAATGGCAGAGACCAACAACACAGCCAGTTAGCTGCTGCTTTCATTTACATAACTTTTGGTGCGATCGGCTCAAATAGGCTAAGTAGGCCAAGTCGAGGCAGTAATACTGTGATGTTAGCTATTTCCTGACTATGGCTGTAATCGCCGTTTTAGCGTTGTACAAAGTGGTTAAGTGTTTCATAGCTAGATGATATGGAGCTAAGGAGTGTGTGCGCGTACTTTAAATGTTTAAATAGAAATACCCCGGCTGACAGCGGCAAAAATGAATGTAATAAATGTAAAAAAAAAGTCCGTATAGTTAAATATTAAGTTTACCATTTTAGGTCCATAACTGGTGCATTGATGTACATGAATTAGCGCTGTAAACAATCAATTTTACCACTAAAAGATACCATAAAATGTTTTTCATAGCTGTGAGTTCATGCATATTGATTATTACTCTGAATCCACAGTGAACATCAAGCTACAGCACCTCAGGGTGTAAGAGGCAATCACCATGGCAACGCAGTTTAGTATTGATGATGCCTTTGTATTGGAGGGAGATGAGGAGGGAGCAGTGTCTGATGGAGAGACAGAGGGATGGAAGGGCAGAGACAAAGACAGGGAAGGAGGAGAGATGACATTTGGTCCTTTAACTTTCTCCAAACCTCAGACTCATCCCTCGCCGGCCGTCGCCGGCTCCCTTGAACACAGTAACCTAAAGTACCAGGTACACATATACCTACTGTGGGTACAAATATAAACCTATAAGTAAGTAATTGGAGCTACAATTTATTTATCATCTGCTTGTTCTTTAGAATCTGGAAAATGAAGATGCCTTGGGCGGCAATGGCAATTCCTCTTTCAATAACTTCTTGAAAATCAGGTGGGTCCTATAGGTTGGACTATTGGTGTGATTTTGCATTTCCCAGATTTGGCCTGCATGTTCTTTGAATGTGAGATAACCTCTGTTTCTACACTCTCCACAGTGACCCTGCAACTCTTTCTTACTGCAGCTCCCAGTGGTCTTTCAGCACTCTGAGTTCTGTCACACAGCTTTCTGCACACTGCTGCGGGTAAGTCCAAATACATGCACACACACACAGTCACATACACTCAGTCACGCAGGAACAACAACAAACACAGTCACTGTTCAAAAATGTGTTGCTCAGGTGGGTGTCCCATCCGCTGGTGAAGAAAAACAGAAGAGTCGTTTTTGCTTCATTCCTTCTCCTCATCACTGGAGTTGGTAAGAGTTCTTTATTACTCATTAAATATAAAATACCCAACCAGAGTTTTTTGCTTTCATTAAGTCTCACATCAAAGAGAAATATTTCTGTCTTCTGCTCCAGTTTTTCTCATGTTTCCGTTGGTTTATCCTCATGGTTATTCAAGTATAACAGAAATAATGTATGGCCATGATGGCTATTTCCTTTTTAAGGGTATTACTTGCATGAAATGTACAGTAGATTGTTCAGGAATTTAAATGTATTGTGCTTTTTTTCTTGGAGGAAAGAGGTAAAATGACAATTAATTAATTAAATAATGCAAATGTAAAGTGAAAATTTAAATAGCACAGGTTAACATGACAGAACAGTGCTTCATTTGAAGTTGGACATGTGCTCCATTATTTTGAAATAAACACACTGCTTGGAATAGTTTCATATGTTTACACCAGGTAGTTTGTTCAGTGTGGTGTCATTCAGTGACATGCTTGGCACACTGAACTTTGTCCCCTTGTTGATCCTCTTTGTATACAGATTATTTTGCAGAGTTATGTATGTTATTGAAAAAAGAAGTGTTAAATTCTTGTTGTCTCCCCCCTCACTGATGTACTTTTGTGTTGTTTCTTTTTAGCTCTTATTTTCACGGGTGTTGTCATACAGCTGAATCCACATGAAGGTATGGACAAGAAACCATTTAAATAAACTTTATCATTTCTGTGCCAAGAAATTACACAATAAGTCTGGTAATCCAGAAAAGTAAAAAAAAAAACTATTACAAAAAAGAAAAACCACTCTAGATTGCTGAATGAGCCAATACAGAAAAGCAGTGAAAGAAACAAACATTTCATGAATCAAATTAAACAATTACCAAAACAGAAAAAAGGTTCCAAACTCCAACTCCCAAAACTCGCCCACAAACTCGTCTCTGTGACACCATCACACACACACACACACACACACACACACACACACACATACACATACACACATACACATACACTGCTGTCTGGCCAAAGTCCTTTTCAATATATAGAGCAGTGTTTCTCGTCCCAGCAATCAAGACCTACCTGTCCTGCTTGACTTGTAGCTCTGCTTTTACAACTTGCGTGAAGAAATTAAGTTGGAAAAACCAAAGCGTGTCGGATAGTTGGGCCTAAGATATTTGGGATGTAGATGAGAATCTGGATTTTTGATAATTCAGAAGATGGTGAAAGTTCTGTTCTTGTAGGGGTTAAACAAACAAGATATAACATGTAAATTAGTAAGCTTTGGACAGATTTTATTATCTTTGGACATAGTCAGGCTAGCAGTTTCCCCCTGTTTTCAGTCGTTGTGCAAAGCTATGCTAACTTGCTGAAACTTCATATTTATTGTACAGACATGAGAGAATGGTGAATCTTCTCTTCTGATTTGAGGCAACAATGCAAATAAGCTTCTTTGCCAAAATGTTGAACTATTCCTTTAATGTGCGGTTGCATTGATTAGTGCTGGTGACTGTGTCTGAACTGTGGGTTGAAACTGTCCTTACAGGTGTTTCAAGTGCTATTTTCTTTGTACCTGGATTTCTTCTCTTCATCCCTGGAGGTAAATTGATCATTTGTTTCCTTGAACTTTTATTTTACTTGATCTTGGACCTGTACCTGTAAATGCATACCTTGCTTTTTTGACTTTTACATTGCCATTCCTGCTATTTCCCCCAGTGTACCATGTGATATACATCAGCTGTGCTGTCCGTGGAAGAAGAGGCTTCAAATTGTTCTACCTACCTTATTTTGAAAAATGAGACATTTTATGAGACACTACATTTTCACAAAATGTATTTCTTTGCTATCTTAAAATGAATTGTATTTTGTCACTTCTCACATTTTCCTTGTCATTGTAATGACCACTACTAATTCAACCACTCAGTGCTTCGACTATGTTTCCACTAGATGAGCTGACGTTGCTGTATGTGCACACAAAAGAAGGAGATTGGTCTTGCTTGTGTTTTCAAATGTCGTGTGAATAATGACTGTGAAATTACAATAAAAAGTTTGTATATTTTAATTTTTGTCAGTTGAGGTAGTTTTCCAAACAGGGGCAAAGTGAGAGCGCTGTTCCCAGTATGATTTGAATATAGACTGGGGTGGGATCAAATCTGCAGCTCACCCCGCTACACAATTCAAGTAGGGAATAATCTATGACAAGGTTAAGCTTAAAACTGGGCCCAGGTAACATCGCTGCCATAAGGTTCCATTCTGGAATGGTAAATTATATGTCACGTCTACTGTTTTATATCTATGTTAGCAACACATTAGCCTCAGACAGCTAATATAGTAGCTTGGTTGGCAAGCATCAAACATATTGCAGGAAAACTTAAACTAAATGGTGAATGAACAATCACTAAACAACTATCATAAAAGTGACTGATGAAGTACCAACAAGGGCATTTAGGCAAGTAGACATTAGATGTCTTTCAATATTTGCTTGGTCACAGACAAAATGGTGGGTATAACAATGTCAGTTAAACTGCAACTGTCATGGAATAGCGCCAGCAGGGGTTGCTATAGCAACAGAATGTTCAACTCAATATATTGTAATATTCAGAGTAATGTGTACTCCATTAATGTACTGTGTAATATGTACAACAACATACTATTAATTATCATGATGGTAATAATTAATGCAATGATTATTATTATTATTATTATCAATTTCATGGGCACATACACCCAAGCTCTATCAGATGAAGTATAGTGAACTCCATCCATTCACTGTTCTCTAACATTCTGTACATTCACAATGTTACAACAGCTAGTAAGTAGCACTATCCATCTGTTTGATACATTTGAATTGGCATTTCGGTTGTTTTTTTTGTATTTGCTGAAGTTTCCTTAGAATAAAATCAAACAAATGTTTTGTTTTCAACAGACAATTAGCATAATAAAAAAAATGTACTAAATGGATGTTGTGTTATTATACTTTTGGTGGCTAAAATTAAAAAGGGTATTTCAGAATCAGAATCAGAAATACTTTATTAATCCCAGAAGGGAAATTGTTTTTTGATACAGTTGCAGTGCTCAATAGAAGTTATTGAAGAATAAAAATAATAATAATAATAATAAA
>JAVQJD010074443.1:0-76719 GCA_036023655.1 Nannoperca australis | reverse complement strand
TTTGCAATGTTACGTAGGTGAAAGAAGGCAGTCCTTGAAATTTGCTTTATGTGAGAGTTAAAGGAAATATCCTGATCAAAGATAACTCCAAGATTCCTTACAGTGTCGCTGGAGGCCAGGTTGACACTAAACCTTGATAAAAGGCAAGTTCACCCATGTCTTTAAACATAACTCATCAATCCTCCGTTTAGAAACAGAGCATAGATCTTGTAGTTAGGTCTGAAATAAAAAAATGTGTTATGTCTGAAACATTACTATTGTTTGTGTTTCCTCAGATAAGACATGGGAGGGTAACAGCGTTGGTATCCATAGACTGAGGCACAGTGGATAGTACAGGGTGTAGATCAGTGGGCTGAGTCACAGCTGCATCACTGCATGCAAGGTTCAAGACAAGTCTGCCACCAGCTGGTTCAGGAGGAGGTGGGAGCAGAGATGGGGGAGTTGCAGAGTCGGATGATGCAGAAGTGGCACCAAACTAAATGTACAAGAGCAGGAGGATCTCTTGGTCTGACCTGCCAAAGTTTTCGGAGCTGTTAAACATGTGACTCCCCCGCAGCTGAGGCAAAGTTCAAATGTCATGTTCTACGGGAACTCAAAGTAAGGAATATGCTTTAAATTCACAAGTAATTTCCTTATCCTCCAAAGAAATAGCAAACACACAGCTCACCAAATCTTTTCTCAGTGCAACTAGATTTCACTTTAGTTTTCCTGCAGTGCTAAAATGAAAAGGACACAAGATCACTTATTAACCCGACATCAGCAGCTGGAGCCACCACCTCACTGCCCATTTATTGCAAAAGCAGGAGCCCGAATTATGTCCATACTTTATCTATTTTCAACATCCCTTTTCTCGTAGTGTTGTCATGCTCCTTCAGATATAGGCAAGGATCTATTACAAAATAAAGAGCTCTCTTCCCTCTCCTATACTCTGAGGTTACCATGGAGACAGATATAATTCAGTTCTTGATGTTTCTTATTAAAAAAAAGCCTGCGTACATATTTTCATCTGCAACCATAGCGACACTTGACATTGTCAGCGCTATTTGTAAAAAGCAAGTCACCATAGCGACACTAACCATCCAGGCTGTGTCATAGATCATGTGTCCTAGCTAAGTATGCCTCCTCATTATGAGTGAAATTTAGGAATTCACTGCAGGATTTATTTGATCATTTTGAAACACATTATCACCGTGATGTTGAGGTCTGCTCAGTAAGTTCACCGAGGACTGAAAAGAATGGATTTATATGACATTTCATTTGCTCAGTTTGGGTCATTAAAGGTTAAAAAAAAAAAGTATCAATTATTAATATATACATTGGTGAGTAGACACCAACATCAGTGCAATGCTTGCATGTCAGTCCCTAAATATTGTTGACAGATTCAAATCTATTTAATAGGTCAGGGTTTTCTCCTCCTGCCTGTCCTCCTCAGTGCTACAAATAAAACCTTTACAGTGGGTTGTAATTTAGATGTAATAAGTGTGTCAATATTATTAGAAAAAATATATTTCTGACAGAACTCTATTTGCCAGGAAGAATTTGACAGCATGTCTTATCCCCCCCCCATTCTTGCACCTATATCGTAAACTGATCAGTTATTGGAGTGAGACCCATTTGAAGCTTGCAGACATAGTATAGGTAATTATTTTTCATAGATGCACCCCGTCTTGTGCGTCAACCGTACGTCACACTATAGGCCTAATGGCCAACCTTACAACACTGTTGGTGTGGAGGAAAGCGCTGCTTTCATCCAATGCATGGATTCAGAGTAACTACAACACAAGAGTCCACATCCATGCTGTTGTTGTGCCCACCACAAACAGGGCATTTGTCCCACGGATTGGCCACACGTGCAGCCTAATGAGACTGCAGCAGCTGATGTTTTAGGTTTTGATCAAAATAGTCGTTTCTCACAGAAATTCCCATAAATACAACTTGTCAGAATTCCACCTCCAGGGCATCATCGCAACCGTCTCCCCTATAAACCCAATCCCGGTGATGGCTGGGGGAGATGCGCTCGTCCTCGGCGCTAATCGATAGACGCATGCAGGTAGCCTTCCTCCGTACACACGCAGCATCACCACGCATCCTTACTCCACTGTGCAGTCTCTCTTATGTTCCTCCCCATCGCCACACACATGAGAAATCGCTCGTGGGGGCCCTGCCTATTGATCTCTAAACATCTGGAACACCTCATATTTGTTTTACAAGGCAGAGGCGAACAGTCTGTGCCCGAGATCGAGGAGTGAGACAGCAGCAGCAGCAGCAGCAGCAGCACCAGGACGGACCACTTGACACCTTGCTTCACGACATCGATATGCAGTAGTGTGATACCAGCTCTGCGGAGACGGGAAGGCCAGTCCATGGCATCTTGATATTAAAACTGTGGGCTCTGCGCATTCCTCACCGACGTCTGTATTTTTTTTTTCTTCTTCTGCGGAGTCGAAAGGATTAACTTGGCCAGATAAAAGCGGCGAGGGAGGAAATCTTAACAATATTTCAGTTCAACCAGATTCTGTTTGGCTGGATTCGTGGGATATCATTGGACCTGCGATGGACTCCAGCGCGGGGGAATATGGCATGGCTCGTCTTGGATTGTTTTTGGTTTTGATGGGGCTGTGGAGATTTAGCGATGCTTGCCCCGCATCCTGCACTTGCAGCATCTCAAGGATTGTTTGTATTGATTCTGTACCAGGGATCGAGGATTTCCCTGTCCTCACGTTAGATGACATGGAAAACATTACCGAGATGTAAGTGTATGAAAATGATCGTGCAGACAAGCGTATGAACTTATTAAGATGCAATGCGTAAAGAACTACTTGCGATCGTAGGTCGAAATAACACCCGAGGGCTAAGATAATAAAAAAAATCATAATAAAGGTAATAATGACATCAACAGCAATATTAATGACAGCGGGCCTGGTATTATTCCCTCCGTGTGGATTGAAGATTAGCAGACATCTGTCTTCTGCGCTTATCAAACGCAAAATGTTTGATTTTATTCTTATAAACCATTGGGTTTGTCAGATCATGTAGCCTAGTATATGTGCGCGCGCGTGTGTGCGTGCACGTGTGGCGAAGATGGGGGGGGTTGCGCGTGCCACTAACGACTATGGCGTGTGTGTGTGTGTGCGTAATGATGGCGAGAGTGCGCGTCAGGCTTATTTGGATTAGTCGGTGTTTCCTTTACCAAACAGCTTCAGAGGTAGTGATGGAGTAAATGTTTAGGCCCGACGCAGCAGCTGAGGTGTTGATTCGGCTTTTGGGCGGCGGTGTGATAAACCCTCGATATTTCGAAATGACCACATTGTTGCCAGATTACACGTGAGACCACATCAGTTGTATACAGCCGTCGACAGTTATGTAGCCTTATCTGCGTCAGCGTGTAGGAGTGTACCTGCTACAACCCTGCACACGCACGCAACTGCATGGCACCCACTGGAGAATGGAGGGGAGACTGGGTGAGTTTTCTGTGGCAGACAGACTGGAACTAGGTGTCACAGACATTCTTTTCCTTATTTTACAAATTATAGCTACAAGTCTTGCAGCAGCCGTGTACATTATCCTCAATTTGTCTGAAGGGACATGTTTTTTTTGTGAGTAAAACGTACAGTTTTGACCAATCATCACCTGGCCTCTAATTAGAATATTCCAATAAAAGAAAACTTCAGTGACGACTATTGGGCTTCTCAGCTGCACCTTTTAAAAATCTAACCATGAGTTTCTCAGGATACTGAGGATAAAGACAAAACTCCTGAAGCAGCACAGACCCTGGTAGCCTGTTGAAGATACTTTAACTTGTAATGTATTGCAGCTTTGTGTTGTTAAAGGCACACTCCTCGTGTAAAGAAATCGTGTCTCCCCAGCACATAACAATTCAATCAACCTGCAGTCATTCTCAAATGGATCCTCAGTTCTTTAAACACATGCAGGTTAACACGATGACACAACTAAAGAGTTGTTCATCTTTGCTGATGCTGTGAGAGGTGGGATCATTTGAGAAGCTCAAAAATGTTCTTTTTCAGTTATTACTCAAACTCTTCAATTATATACCTCCAATTCTTATACAACAAATGATATTTCACTATTACGTCCTGGAAAATAGTAATTTAGTTGGTTCCCATAAAAAGTTTTGATTTGTGTTTTTATTTTTAATAACTCAAGGCTTATTAATTATTGATTATCTCTTGCCACAATGGCAGATACTTATCAGTTTATAATGCACATTTAGTTGCAGTTGCGGCATCATTAGGCCATAAAAAGCGGTTACATATTTTGATCATTATTAAAAACCTACATTATGTTTTTATGTCCAGGAATAAATACAACCAATATGAACAATTTCAGCAACACTACACTATATAATGGCTGTCATTCAACATACTGCCAGTGTGTGAATACATGCTGCTGTACTGGTTCACATTACATTGACAATCAAATGTGCTGCAGACCAAATTCCCCTCAGTGAAGGAACATGACAGCTGCGTGGGCAGTTTCTATAAAATTTAGCTGACTATGTCCACAAAAATGAAAAATAAATAAAAAAACCCACTGTCATGGTATTTAGTTTCATAAAACACACAAACACAACTGGTTCTCTTGTTTCATTCTGTCGTTGTGAGATTGTAGAATTTAACTGACATACAAACGCAGTAGTTTCAATCAGGTTATTTAACTGACCAACAGTGCGACTAGCTTGGCTTCAAACTTTACATTAAATGAATAAAAGCGTGAATTCACTAAGAACCTGTGTCATAACAGGTTTTTCTTTTTTTTCACAGATACATTTCTAATCAAAACAGTCTGTTTGACCTCAATGACAACAGTCTGAAGCCCTACATAAACCTCAGAAACCTGTAAGTTTCACACAGAATGTGTTCAACGTTTTACATGGAATTACAATGTATTTTGCTACCTCACGACTCTGCATTTTAACTTCCAACAGAACGGTGATGAAGACAAGACTGACATCTATATCATCAGATGCATTTTTCAACAATACAAGGCTTCAATATGTGTAAGAGGCATTTAAAGATAATCTTAAGTTATTTCATTGATGCACACATGAGCAGCCTTGTTTGGATTTTGATTGTTTGTTTTTTCCTTTTTAGAAATCTCAGAGACAATAACCTCTCGACACTGTCATGGAGAACATTTCAGAACTTTAACACAACATACCCGTAAGTGTCACGTGTACCTAACATTTTCAGTATCACCAAAGACAACGAGTTTCTCATGTGCTCTGATTTCACTTTCTAGGCTCCTCCTGTCTGGAAACCCCCTGGATTGTGTTTGTGAGAACTTTTGGATCAAACTAAGGCTCCTAGAAGAAGCTGACGGCCAAGAGCTGAAATGCATAGACGACAGAGGAATGGCAATGGACTTTGACACGCTCAGTCCACCTGACTGTGGTAATGTGATCTTAAGCATTGATCTGATATCTGATATTGAACGTTTCAAGAGATGATCGCTTCGTGGAGACAGAAAAGACAGATCGAAACAAAGACAGAAGGAAATCTGTAAACAAATCCATGGAAACTTCCGGTAAGATGTTCACTGTTACTGTTTGCTCATTTCTTGCAGTGGTCCCCAAAGTAGAGGTCATCCCAAGAACCGTGACTGAGATGCAGGGGAGTAATGTCAGAGCTGTGTGCAGCGCCTCAGGCTCCCCTCCTCCTGAGATGCTGTGGAACCTTGATTTGCTGTCTACCCACCACGAGGTGAGCCGGTCTACAACACAGCTTTATTGAAACCTTTGGGACAGGTCTGTTACTTTGGGCTCCTGCTTTTTACTTTTTGAGTAGAGCGGAAAACATGAGAAATCTTGGGAAATGGGAGGCCTGTGATTAAAAATATTACTTTGTACTTTTGTACTTTAAAGCTACCTCTGCGAACTACAATGGGATGAAGGTCGTGCAGACTTGCGACTTGGACTTGAGTTAGGCTTAAAAGACACGTTTGGTGACGTTCTGTATTTTTATTACCATCAACCATCAATTGGATGAAAAAAACAAAACCAAATCCTGAAATTGATTCTACTAAAATGTCTCTGTATAAAATGTCTTATTCCTCTTCACATAGAGCTGCATTGTTAACATCAACTATTATGAGCGAGCCTTGTTTCACTGGGTGAAATGTTCCCACAGTGGTAGAAGTACTGAGATATTTTACTGTGTAGAAATACTCTGTTACAAGTAAAAGTCCTGCATTTAGAATTTTACTTTAGTAAAAGTATTAAAGTATTTGCATTAAAATGTACTTAAAATACCAAAAGTAAAAACACCCACTATGCAATATGGCTCATTTCAGAATAATGTATATTATATTGTATATGTATTGTAATGTATATTATTATAATTATTGATACATTATGTGCACTGTATGGTGATATACTGATATACTGCGGGGTAGCTTGTGGAATTCCGTCCGGGGATGAATAAAGTTTTATTTTATCTTAACCTTTGATAATACATCAGAATTTATTTGTTGATTATTATTTTATATGAATCTGCAAAGTAAAAGTTGCATACAATGGAAATACTCAAGTAAAGTACAAGCATGCCACCACTGACTGAAGATCAGCATCACAGCAATTATACATGCATAGTACATCTAATGCAAATAGTGATGCTGTGTTTACAGATCGAACCTTTGGATATGGAGAGCATCCTCACCTTGTCAGACCTGTCTCCTGATGACAATGGCAGGGTGATCATATGCAGTGCTGAGAACATGGTTGGTCAGACCGAGGCCACCCTTCAGCTCAATATTCTCTGTAAGGACTCTTACTTTTCTGTTATCACTGACTGTAAAATGTTAACCAACTATCGCATGCATTTAATTTCCTCTCATGATCTTTTAAGTGCCTTCATCTAGTCCTTGTTATTTCCAGTACAAGCACAAGGCTCCTCAGTCTGTTATCATTACTGTCTCCTGGCAAATCTTATTGACTCCGATGATGTCTCCTGTCCATAACTCTTCCTCCTGTGAAGCTCCTCATGCCTTTCCATACTCCTCTGTTTGTTTAGTGCTACATTTCTCCTCATTCTCCTCTTCCATGTTTTCCTGATGTCAGTGTTCAGATGTTGTGTGATCAGTCTCTGTTCTCTTCCCCCAACTGCACCTCCACTCTGAGCCCATAAATGTTGCTTTTCCTACTGGCTTTTTTTCTCCTGGTGTTGATTTTCCTGTCATCCCGTTATTACTCTTCCTCTACTGTTGCCTCCGTGTCAGTTGCCCCCACCATCCAGCAGCTGCTGGGGCCAGAGCGGGACCACCACTGGTGCATCCCCTTCAGCGTGACAGGGAACCCCAAGCCTGAGCTGCAGTGGTACCACGAGGACAAGCCTCTCCATGAGCAGGACTACATCCGCACCATGATCCACCTGTCCACCGAGAGCGAGTACCACGGCTGCCTGCAGCTGGTCAACCCCACGCACATCCACAACGGCATGTACAGGCTGGTGGCAAAGAACAAGTACGGCCACGACGAGAAGAAGGTCTCTGCGCAGTTCATCGACCCGCCTGACATCGACCACACAGGTGTCAATTTGCGCTTTTTACCCGGGTTCATTCAGTCAGATCATTTCTGATCCTACTTTCTGTTTATGACTTCTAACATACAGATGTTTTTTTGTCCTCTTAGCAGAAGATCCCTTCTACTACTGTAAGTGATGTTTCAGCTTTATAAAACCAACAATCGTTATACTCATTAGCTTGATAACTGTAACTGTAAACGTAGTTCAAATTAACTCTTCCATGATGTCCATCTGTTTCTCCTCCTATGGCCTGTGCCTGCTTCCTGCTCCTGCCCAGACACAACTGGTAGGTGTTTGAACTCTTAGAGGGCTCGGAGCAGCGGTGGAAGAAGTACTCAGTGCTTTTACTTAAGTAAAAGTAGCAATACAACGGTGTGAAAATACAAGTAAACAAGTACAAGTGCTTATTATGCAGAATGGGCCATTTCAGAATAATGTATTTTATATCACCAGATTATAATTAGTGATGCATTAATGTGTAAGCATCAATAATGTTGCAGCTGGTAAAGGCGGGGCTAATTCTAACTACTTTATATACTGCCGGGTAGCTTAGTCCACAATAACACGTCATCATTTATTAGTTGATTTATATGTTGCATTAATAATCTAAATATACAAAATAACTAGTAACTAATGTTTTCAAATCAATGTACAATATTGGCTTCCAAAATTGTATTGGGGTATAAAGTAGCATTAAATGTAAAGTACAAGCATGTCAAAGTTGAACTTAGGTAGCCTGCATTACGTGAGTAAATGTACTTAGTTACATTTCACCGCTGGCTCAGGGTTACACACTATATTTATACAACATGGCACTCATCAGTCAGCGTTACAAAATCAATTGCTTGCACTTAATAATTATTGTCAGATGTTCTGACAAGCATTTTGCTTTTCTTCAGACTCGCCACCCCCTCCTCTGGATGACAGTGTTGCAGTAAGTGATCCTCATCACTCCTCCCCATGCCCAAAATGATCTTGTAGTTCTCAGGAGAATTACAGATTAGAGGAAAGTCTGGAAAAATCAATATAATTTTATGTAGCAAAGTTTTGTTTGTTTTCTGCTCCCCTGTCCTGTAAATAATCTCATGACTCCTCATGATATAATTTGTGACCCCTTATGGGATTCCGAGCCAAGATTGTGGAAGCACTGACGTTTTTGTAGACGAACAATCTTAATTTATTTATTTTGTCTTTCCAGGTGTATGTAGTTGTGGGAATCGCAGCAGTTGCCTTGACTGGCTGCGTTCTGATGGTGATCATTCTGAAATATGGAAGAAACTCCAAGTTTGGTATTAAAGGTGAACTCATTTTCTTGAAGGAATAGTTCAACAGTTTGGGAGGTACACTTATCCGACTTCTTGGCCAGAGTCAGATTGATATCTGTCTGTTAAATATGAAGCTACAGCCAGCAGCCGGTTAGCTTCATATTTAGCATAGACGCATGAGAGGCATCGTTCTTCTCATCTGACTGTTGGCATGAACGCAAATAAGCACATTTCCCAAAATGTCGAATTGTTCCTTTAATCTAAAATCACAAGAGTTGACTCAGTAACACTTTATTTGACCTTCACATTATCTCAACAGTTTATAAACAGTTTATAAATGGTTTATAACACACTATAATGTAGCACGTTATAGTTTAATACAAGGATATTTTAAGCTTGTGTCAGCAGTTATAAATCTTCTATAACGAATGTATAAACAGTTATACACAGAAAACCTAATAACACTATATAACAGAGCTGTATGATTACACACATAAAACATTTATAAACTGTTTATACATATGTACTGTCCAAACCATTTACACGTGTTTATGAATGTGGTCAAAATTCATAAAGACACATTAAATATAATTAAACGGTAAAACATTATGTTATCAGGCATTCATCAACTGTATTTCTGCTTTCAACTACATTTTAGTGTTATAAACCGGCCTAGTCTACTGTTTACTCAAAGTGTGAGTAACTGTATGAGTGTAAAAATGAGTAGAAGAATTTGTTAGTCGTACTGTGGTCAGAGGGCATGCTCTCATGTTGCCTTAGGATGACATCTTTTTTTACTACTCCTTCTATTTCTTTTGTCCCTCCGACCCTCCTTCTCCTCCTCCTCTCTGATCACAATTCTCGTTTCCTTTCTTTTCCGCTCGTCTTCACTCTCCAATCTCCTCCTGCTTCTCTTTCCTCTCCGCCTCCTCCTCCGTGGCTCCCTAGGCTCCTCCTCAGTCATCAGTAATGACGATGACTCCGCCAGCCCTCTTCATCACGTCTCCAATGGCAACAACACCCCCTCGTCCTCGGAGATGGGTCCAGACGCAGTGATCATTGGGATGACAAAGATTCCTGTCATTGAGAACCCACAGTACTTCCGTAACTCCGGCAGCATGCTGAAATCTGACACGTGTGAGTTACCGCGTTGCTCGACAAATGACTGGTAACCTGGACCTTTTCTGATAAATCCATGCAGGGGTCACTGCTGGACGCCATATTTATTGTCAGCATCCGGCTGCATTGTGATAGTGACTCCTGCTCTGCGGGGCGACTGGACAGTTAGCGTGCAGATAATGTTCAGAAACACTAGCACTCGACTCAGCAGAATCAAACACGTGTGCCAGTGGTTCCTTATACTTTTGAGACATTTTAACAAGAGCTGAATGGATTTGTCGATTGGCTTTAAAATAATCAAATGTTCAGAGGACTGCTTAGGTCATTAATCAAGCAAACATTTCAAACATTTGCTAGCTTTAGCATTTCAAATGTTTAGATTTGCTGCTTTAATCAAATTTTTTTTGAGTGTCAATTGAGCATCTTTCAGCTTTGGACTGTTCATCAGACACATCATATCATAATATGAAGACGTGACCTTGTGCTGTAGGAGGATTGTGACTGACATTTTTGATATGATATTTTATGGACTCATTTATCAATTGCCAAATCAAACAATTTTTAATGACAGTATTCTAGTTGCAGCCCTAATCTTATTTCACTTGCACAAATAGATAATAGATAATAGAATAGATAATTGAAGACAATAAACATTTTACATACACCAAAATTCCCACTATATAATCACAATGCATGCGTGACCTTGAGAGTGATTTGTCTTTTTCGGCATTCAAGTTGTCCAGCACATCAAGAGACACAACATAGTACTGAAGCGGGAGCTGGGCGAGGGAGCCTTCGGGAAGGTGTTTCTTGCTGAGTGCTACAACCTGACGCCAGACCAGGAGAAGCTCCACGTGGCAGTCAAGGTACAGACCAGTGAGCCGTTCGCTCACATAATCGGTGCACTTGTCATTCAGTTGGTGACTTCTATTGACTAGATGCACATTCTTTGTTCCCTTGTCGCTGTGTCTTTGCATTTTGGCAGACTCTGAAAGAGGCCAACGAGAGCGGCCGAGCGGACTTCTACCGAGAGGCCGAGCTTCTCACCAACCTGCAACATGAACACATCGTCACTTTCTACGGGGTGTGTGTAGAGAGCGACCCGCTCATCATGGTGTTTGAATATATGAAACATGGTGACCTTAACAAGTTCCTCAGGTAGGATCATTTCGACTTCCCTTCTAAGAATACTGACATGTGTTAAAGGAATAGCTGGGATTTATACTAGACGAGACTAGATGAGAAGATGCATATCACTCTCATGTCTGTACATTCAATATGAGGCTGCATTATTATTGATGTGATTATGTGCAAGACAATTTCTTGTCTGGGAGTCATGACTCTCTTTGAGTCCTGTCATCACCATGACATTGCCAGGCAAAAAGCGGAAACTCCAGGAAGTCACTACTTTAGGCCTAGAAATATTCACTGTGAAACCACGGAACAAGATTTAATGTGTGATCTTTAGAGGTGCTGGTAGGCGGATTTTGTTAGCTTTAGACAGAGCCAGGCTAGCTGTTTCCCCCTGTTTCCTGTCTTTACGCTAAGCTAAGCTAATTGTCTCTGACACTAGCACTTTATTTAGCATTCAGAACTGAGAGTGGTATCAGTTTACCCAGCTAACTCTCTGCAAGAAAGCAAATAAGTGTATTCCCCAAATGTTTAAACATCCCTTTAAGTGCCTGCTGCCACATTAGTAGGGCGGGGCAATATTATCATATATTCTGTGAGATAATAGAAATGTGTCTACTGTTAAAAGAAAGAATACTGTTTCTACTGAGGTAGCTAGACCGTTGAAGCAGTGTTGCGTGTCAGTGAGTAGGCCTGCTTCATGGAGATGCTGGATGGATTCACAGGAGTTTTGCATAAATCTGCTTTTCAGTTATTTAATTAATTGGATTTGCCAGCAACAGACATTCTCATGTGGTTATGTCATCTATAAATCATTTTAGGGCTACAGCTAATGCACAGCTAAAATGATCAGTCAAATAAGTTGATTAGTGGGTCAACAGGAAACTAATTGCAACAATTTAGATTTTTGATTAATTGTTAAAGTAATTTTTAAAGCAAATTTGCCAGTGGTTCAATATTCAGTAAATTATTTCTTAATAGGATTTTCATGAAATGTTCTATATCACAATATAATGATAGAAACTTGTATTCATATCGCCCACCCCTAATGGAAGAGTATATCTGCTAGTTGCAACATTTGCTGCAGTTACATGCATTATAATCTATTTAGTGGTACGATGGATTGAATTGTGATGAAGCGTTTCTCGGTGCAGGTCCCACGGTCCTGATGCAGTGCTAATGGCAGACGGTCAACACAGCATCCTGGTGGAGCTCACCCAGTCCCAGATGCTGCACATTGCCCAACAGATTGCTGCTGGCATGGTCTACCTGGCCTCCCAGCACTTCGTCCACAGAGATTTGGCAACCAGGAACTGCCTGGTAGGAGAAAACCTGCTGGTCAAGATAGGAGACTTTGGCATGTCCAGAGACGTTTACAGCACAGACTACTACAGAGTGAGTCCACAGTATTTTTTTTATTATTTTCCTTTTTCTCACCTCGTCTTGGCCCCCAGTCTCTTGCACACACAGATGCACACACACACACACACACACGCTCACAACCCTCTGATATACACACAGAAATATGGAAATGTGGCCACATATGCACAGTCTCAAATATGTAATTAGAATTTTTTCCAGTTTTGGCCTGAAATAACTGTGTAGCTGCAGAAATGACAATTTTAACCAGAGGTATTTTATCTATTTTTAATACCATTTAAATGCAAATTCTATAATCTGCATAAAATTACTGTTTCCATGGTAATAAGGGCCAACAGTGCAAAAATGCATCGGCAGTTTTTCTTTTTCCCTGGGCAAGGAGTTAATACTTCCCTTCACTCTACATGAATGGCATCATATTAAACCATAGAGGAGTTATAACATATTTTACAATCCACTGACGGTCGTGAGAAGATTACTCTTTCATACTACAATACAGGCCGATACAAATAATACAAATTTGTCATGTTGAGGCACACATGGATGTATTTTATTCCCTCATCCTCATCCGATCCCAGCTTGAATCCCACAGTGCCCTCTGCTGCCCGAAGTGGATCTAAAAACACGCAAATAAAACATCATCTCCAAGATGCCTTTGCCTGCATCAGATAAGATCACCACAAAGAGGGCCTGTCACCAACTCCTGATATCAAAGGTTTTTATCGAAAAGAAAGCAAAAGCATGGAAACAGCTAACAATATGAGGCTGCTTCATCAGCTATAATGCTGCAAATCAAAGAGAATCAGTAATGTGATGACAGTAATTAGATCAACCAGTAAAACTCATGTTTAGATGACGACATGACTACATTCATACATAAAATTAGAATTATATACAATTATATTGTGCATTCCTTTGTTGACATCATATATGCTTCTGGAAAGGCAACAAGTAACAGGTTAGACTGCAATTATGCTGCTACGGCACAAAGTTGTCCGTTTGTTTGTTTGAGCCTCCTGGGAGGTCATATTTTGGTATAAACCCCCATTCTGGCTCAGATATTACATAGGTAGGGTGGTGAACGTGAAAAGATGGAAGAACAGTAAAGGTGATTTGGTTAAAGGGGTGACAGGAAGAGAGGGAATGCATTTAGTAGGTAGACAGGAAATAGCTGATGGAAGAAGACAGGAAGACACTGGCTGGATAAAAGGTTATTAAGGAATTACAGGCGTGTTTCGGGAATGCCAGAGTGACTAAACTTAATTGCTCACTCTGAAAAATACACTCAGTTCCCAGTTTATTAGGTACACCTAGCTGGAAGTAATGCAGTCTAATACAATAGTCCTGCAATAAATCCTCCCTTTGTGAAGGTTACAATGTTTCAGAGAGGTGTTGATTCAATTGTGTGGTTATTTTGGTGGATGTAGTTTTTGATGCTGTTGAACTGTGTTATACTGGCAGGTGTTTCCGTTATTATATCCACCCAATTTAAATAAATAAGTAGGTTAAATAACAAAAACACCTCTCTGTATGAAGCCATATGTACACAGTGACATCATACCCTTCATGAGGGTAGCATTTATTGCAGGACTGTTGCATTAGATTACTGATTTTAGCTCGGTGTACCTAATAAACTGGCAATTGAATGTAATTTCAGTTGTGCTATTGACCAGACATCATTTCTTTTCATACTGTTTAAACGTCATAAATGTATTATATACATATAATGTTTTACAGTAACAAGTCACAGCCATGCTAGCAGCAGCTCTGTGTGGCTGTTTAGTCACAGTGGTGTTTTGAGCTAAATGCTAATGTTGTTGATGTTTACCAGGTTCACTGTTAGTTAAGGGTGCTAGCATGCTAACATTAACTAATTAGCACTAAACACAAAGTACAGCTGAGGCTGGTAAGTTGAGGCTGGTGGTCATTAGGTTTTCAGATATTTGGTAATCAACCAAAGTGTTGGACAATTCACAATTTACAATATCGACCTTAAATATCTGCCAAAATATTTCATTTTAAACCACAAATGTGCTCCTCATGGTGGCAGCAGAGGACAAGTCCAGGGATCACCAAAGTCATTAAGATTCATATCTGTAGCAAATTTCATATACATTCGTTTTAGAGATATTTTTAAGTGGTGGAAAGACCAGTCGACATTGCCATCCATAGCGTCCCTCTACAAGCATAAAGTACAATTAGTTCAACCAGCAGCTTTAAACTCTTCAGATGGCCATGGTTTCTGATGGACACTGCTCTCTCTCTCTCTCTCTGCAGGTGGGCGGTCATACGATGCTGCCAATCCGCTGGATGCCCCCGGAGAGCATCATGTACCGGCGGTTCACCACAGAGAGCGATGTGTGGAGCCTCGGCGTGGTGCTGTGGGAGATCTTCACCTACGGCAAGCAGCCCTGGTACCAGCTCTCCAACAATGAGGTCAGAGTCACGCCGAGTCTGCGGTTCATGACAGACACATTTCTCCTTTTGCTACAGCAAAAGGCTGGAATTAGAAACTTGGGGAATTCTTTAGAAACCAGGGGTATGTGACACAGCTTTGCAACTAACATCTAACACTAACATTCAAAGTTTAACAGAACCAGGACAGGTATTTATTCTTCGTTGCATGAAAAGATTTGATATGTAATATGTAACTATTAGTTCAATAGTTGAAGTCGTAGATGAAGTATCAGAAGTAATATTTACTTTAATTATTGAAAGCAGGTTGTAGATGATGTGGTTATCCATTTACAGCATCTTGGTTGAACTCTTTACACATAAATGTCAGTACATATAATAATAATATTATATATATATATATATAATTGCATTATGGGAAATTATGGGAATTATGGGATTACATTATGGGAAATGCATGGAGCTATCTAGACCACTGGTGCTTCAGTTTTGACAATTCTGTTTTTAATCTTAATTTAATACCACACTAATTAATATTTCAGTAAATGTTTGAATTTGGTCTTTATTTTTATAAAAGAAAGGCAAAAACAACTTTTATTCAACATGGTATTTTTTTCCCCCCTAAATTTTATCTCAGCACTCTTCTGCGAGTAAACAACACAAAATAGAAGAAAGAAAAGTAAAAGGTTTTATTACGGTGGGGTGGGGGGGTTGCCTTTATTAGATAGTGACGTTAAAGAGATGACGGGAGGTAGAGAGCTGGACATAAAACAAACCCCAAGACCACCAGGGCAACTCCCTTTCTTTTATTTCTTTTGACAATTTATTTTTTGCATGAATAAAAGAGCAGCAAACTTTGCACAATGGTCCCATCTCATCCAAAGTTGGTGTAAAAGCAGCCGTCTGAATGATCCGACGCTTACTTCCTCATAAATGCAAAAACTTCACATTTCAATCTTAATTTTCTTTTGACACCTCTCAGCCCATCGTCTCATTATAAAACACCTGCAGGCTTATTTGCTGCATTGCTTTCATCTGAACACCAGAGCCAAACAGCAGACCGTGTACTGTCGCCCACGTGTCCCGCAGGTGATCGAGTGCATCACGCAGGGCCGTGTGCTGCAGCGGCCCCGCACCTGTCCTAAAGAGGTGTACGACCTGATGCTGGGCTGCTGGCAGAGGGAGCCCTACATGAGGCTGAACATCAAGGAGATCCACAGCATGCTCCAGAGCCTCGCCAAGGCCTCACCTGTGTACCTGGACATACTGGGCTGAGGCGCCGGCGTTCTTGTGTGTACTCTGCGTGCGTGCGTGTGTGTGTGTGTGTGCGAGCTGGGTATTGTGGACGAGTGCTTGTGTGTTTGCCTGCACACGAAGAGACGGAGAGGAGAGGCCGCGCGACTGTGTGAGTGCCTGCGTCTGTGTACAGTATCCGGCTGTAAATGTCACTGTAAATGCTATCGTCCGTGTCCTCATCACATCGAGAAAAGCCTTAAATTTTGAGTGATTTTCTTTTTTCTTTTTCATTTCTTAACCATTTCGCAGACGTTACTGAGGCGTGTTTCACAAATGGAAACCAAAATGCATTCAGGATTATGTATTTTTATCCACACCATCAACACTCCTATATGTTAAAGGCATAAAAACAAATGAAACCCGATAATCCGAAACATTGATTACTGGGTTATCAACATTCATCGCATTCAGTAGTCACTCTCCTGTATTCCATATTTGCTGGGAACGAACAAAGGGAAAATAACGTGTCTCCATAACGGACAATGTGTGGACACAACTTTGTAGATAGAGCTTTATCTTCTTTCAACAATGTCACAGAGCAACATATTCTGCAGGAAGATAAAAAAAAAAGACATGTACTCATTAAGTTACGGCCGAAGCTTTTTTTCTTTTATATGTCACAGACTATTTTAATATTTGTAGAATTTATAAATGTTGACTCTGCTTTCATACCAAGCTTTTGATTTAAATCTGTGGGTTTTGAGTTGTCTACAGAAACGTTTGCTCGTTTGAATTTTAAAGGTACGTGTATTTTATTATACACATACATTTAAGAAAAAACTGTGTGAAACCCAAACAGATGCCTGTGTCTGTTATATATAACCTGCTCAAGTCCACTGAAGGACTTCCCAATGTAAAATCAATGTTGAGGTTGTAAAACACAAGGGCATACAGCATTTTTATTTTATTTGAATAATGTCAAAATCCTTTGTCATATTTTATGTAAATATTTGTTGATGCTTTACACGAATCAAACAAGGTCATCTATATTTACGAAGTGATTTAACCGTTTGTTGGGAGTGCTCTACTCGTTTCCTTTCTTTTGATGTATCTAAAGCACAGAGAACGAGGACTCGGCGGTGGAGATGAGCTGTGCCTGTCCCCCCAAAAAGAAAAAAGAAAAAAGATGAGCACAGTTTGTTTTGTTTTGATTTCTTCATTCACCAGCAATGCCATTTAGCAAATAGTTGTTGTTCGGTGGCCCATATCTGTGAGTGATGTGGTTTTGTATGCATCTTCAGAGGCAGGTTTTCAAATGTTGTGGGTGTTGACGAGTTTAAAGAGAAGATGAACTTATGGAGTCATCTTCATTTGATTTGCCTCGTTTCTAAGAGGGACAGACGGGGTATTTTTGATGCAGCTTACTGTGACGTTGGTTAAATACGTGGAGGATTTCTTTGTTTTTGGCACTTTGCTTTTGTACGTATTGAAGTTGCTACTTGTTTATTTGTTGTTTATTTGCATTACAAGAGTGTACTTTGAGGATCTAATCTTTAATTCCACACAGTTGGCTGCAGAGACTGCAGAGAAAAAAAAAAGCATTAAGAGTCTGATTGCCCTTAAAGTGTCCCAGGGGTGCTTTCATCTCTGAGCGGCCGCAGTCAGCCGGGTGGTGACTGACACAGCTCCTCACTTTGGGAGCATCTGTTAAGCACATTTGTACAGGCTGAGGACCTTAAATGCTTTCAAATGTTTTTTCTTGTAGTTCATTTCCCAAATTACTCTCACTGGTTGTTTTCCTGAGATAAAAAAAAAGGGTAAAATATTTTAGTGTGGTGGTCCGAGCGTCTGGTACAAACGTCTGTATTAATCTTTGCAAAGAAAGAACACAGCAGCGATTACTCCGTCACAATAACCGTCATGCATTTCCACATAGAGGCGTAAGCAGTAAGGCTCTTTGCTGAAACAATAAAGTTATGTTAAATGCACTTTGTAGCCCCAAATGCACAACCGGAGCGGCTGTGCTCAGCACTGGCCACCCTCGACCTCAGCTGCACTTAACAACAACAACAACAACAATAACAACAATCCTTGCTATGCTGGCCATGACTGAAGCAAGTCGGAACTCTGACACGTCGCCCCAGATGAAAATGACCGTGTCCCTCTATGTTTTTATTACAGCGTTTGTCAGTTCTGTATAATAGTCACGTGTCTGCTGTACATAAATCGCTGTCCATTCTGTACAGTTCTGATATTTGTCTATATCAATAGTAGGCTATGTTTAAGAGTATAATCTGTTTTAAGCAGGTATCATGTCAAAACTGTGTGACATCTATTGAAGACAACGTGTTATGGGCCACTGGCAATACATACTATATGTAAATACAATTTTATTTGTTCTACATTGTATAATTTCTTTGTGCTCGTTCATAATACCAGTGAGAATACAATCCTTTTTTTTTTTTTTTTGGCAGCTTTTGTTCTGCGAAGGACTTTATTTGAACAATGTGTTGTTGTTTTTTCTCGGAAGAAAAAAAAAAAGAAAAGAAAAATGATCTCCTCTTTCCTCTCCACTGTGATGGGGAGCTTACGCAGAGGCTGTTTGGGATGCTGTCTGTCTGTAGGAGGACCATAGACTCTAGGATCTGATTCAACATCAGGATCTCTGTCCCAGCAGACGTGTGGCCGGTGGCGAGGGGGTCGAAGGTCGCCTCGTGGCCAAAACCCCACCACTCAACCTCTGACTGACTGTAGCCTATTTTGATCCTCTTTCAGATGAATAACTGTGACTTTGCATCATGAATAGTATATTATTTTGAATGTAATCTAAAGGGTCGGGACCTTTTTTGAATGTAATCTATCTTGAGGGGAGGGGGGGTTGTGGATTTTTTTGTAAATATATGGTAAAAGAAAAAAAGATTACAGTTTTCATTCCTGTGCAGATAACAGATTTTACTTACTGTGTGAATACAAAGAGAGAGTGTATGAGTGTATGTGACTAATGTCTCTGAGACGTTGTGTGTGCGTTTGCACGTACATCCGTATGGAAGTGTGTGTGTGTGTGTGTGTGTGTTTGTGAGTGTGTGCTCTCCTGGCAGATTTAATCCTGCTTTAATCAGCCAGATCTATCAATCAATTCAATGCTTTGTGCATCATGTGAGTAGCTTATCCACAATTAATGGAAATGTTCCTTGTGATACTGTGCATTTATTAAAGGTGGTATGTCTTACAATACGCTCTGTGCCCTCATGATTCTTTTCACAAGTATTTCCATTTTATCCAACGTTATATTTCTACTCCACTACATGTATCTGACAGCTTTAGTTACAGCTTAAGATGCGTTACATAAAAAAAACGTATCAAATAAAGATTTTTTGCTGTGTCCAGTTGGGGCCCTTTGTCCTGTTCCCGATGACTCTGAGATGTTATCTGTTCCACCAGAGAGAGATTTCCCCACTGAACTTCTCAGGTGGTTTCATTTCAGTAACTTCATGCAGCACAAAGAAGTGAAAGTACCTGACATTTCACAAAAAAAGAAAACATGCAGAACTTCTTTACTTCTTTCTCACGACCCCAATCTCATGATTTATCTTATATGATGCGACCAGTGGGGAAGGAAGTATTCAGATCCTTTGCTTAAATAAAAGTACTAATACCACCAGTACAAGTCTAAGTCCAAGTACTTAAGTAGAGGTATGTTAGTATAATCAGGAAAATGCACTGTGATAGCCCCTGTGACTGTACAAAGTGACACTTTCACATTTCTTTCCTCCCCAACCATTAGTCTGAACGTCAATATTATTAAAATGAAATTACAATTACTAAACTTATTTAAGTTTGATAAAATATCATAAGATCTTCGTGTTTTGTAAGCAAATATCCTAATTTGTTAAGTAACTATCAACTAAAGTGGACAAACGTGTGGTGGAATAAAATAAAAAGTACAATTTTTCCACCTGAGTTGTTGTGGAAGAAGTAGAAAGTAGCATGAAAATGAAAACACTACCTCAAGTTTGTACTGCAGCAATTCAGGAAATGTAATTAGTTACTTTCCACCGCTGGTTGCGTCTCTTTGGGGGACAATCTGGACATTCAATCTGTCAGATTTCTATTTTTTTGTTTCAAATAACCCCCCGTTTAGACGTTTCATGAAGTGTTACATTTTGCAGGATTAGTCTGAGCATAAACCCAGACACCTGATATGTTACGTTTAAAATATATTTCTTAAGACCGTCCCAGTCAGCCAGCTTCCTCACAGTTGACCTGATAGCTTGTCCTCTCCAGGCTTTGGACCATCTGAAGACCACACACTGGGAGATTGTCTGTTAAGGTGTGATGGACATTTAATCTGTTTCCCCCATTGCTTCTGGTGGTGGGTTACTTTAAAAAGAACCAACATGTGTCATGAAAGGCATCCTGTGGACACCATTTGTTTCTAACAATAACTACTGAGGAGTGACAAGGACAGCTGCCCTAAAGGGCCTCACACATACACAAACAAGGACAAACCAGTGGCACCAGCTCCTGGACTGTTCTTAGAAAACTATGCCGTGTTAAGGTGTATATGTATCTCTGTGGTGTTATATCATCACTGTTACCGTGGCACACAAACAAAAGCGTATGGAGTGAAAAATACTTAAGCTTCATGTTGTGTAACCCACCTTGGTGTCCTGCAGCGTTAGTGGCGAGGAGCTCCACACTCGTGAGACAGTTGCTGGGCCAATCCGTCAAGGGTGTCTTCATTAACAGATTTATCTCATGTTTCCTGAGGGGGGGGGGGGGGTCACCGTCTGCCCGCTGAGGGAAGCTTCGGTGTGTCCGCTGCAGGAAGACTAAATACAAGAACCGTCCTTCTGTCTCTCATACTTTAAGATACATTTTTAAAAAGTGTAACATGGAGGCTGAACACTGCCCAGATGAGTACATACATGCTGACTGAGGGGTGTGCACTGACTTGGTGACTGTGTTCATACTAAATTTGTATATGTGGTGTGTTCTCATATGTACTGATGTTGTTTTTTAGAGAATTCAAGACAAACTTCAACCCTTTACTTTAACACCCTGATTTATCATTTTTCAGCATTTAAACATTTAATTAATGGTTTGCAACACCATGGTGTAGTTGTACGCAGCTATAAGAATGTAATTTTTTATCTTTTGTTTTACTAAATTGTCATTCATTGGTTGTTTATGCTTATAAATGCTAAATCGGGTGGTTAAAGTAACGTGTTAGAGGCTGAGTTGCAAATGTTCCCATCTTCTCTCCTCAAGCGGACGTAAAGATTTTAGGTTTATGAAATCATGCCAGCTGGACACAAACATCTGCAGAATCACAACACAAGGTGCAAAAGTGTGACGGCCTCTTGGTTTCATCAAAAGCTGTGCGCAAGTTTATATTTATTTTATTCTAAATTTACATTTTAAAAAAAAATGTCTGCCCATTTCTTAGAACGATTATGAAAATTAACGCACAAAGTCAATATACATCTCATTGTATTTTACATAGAGGGTAAAAGTATAGGCATGGAGGTGGCATGATTCATATCAAGGCTCAGAAGAATCAGAAAACAAACATGAATAAATAGAAAGTGCTAACCTTAGCAGAAAGTCTTCTCTTAAAAAAACAAAACAAAACTGTGGAAAGTCTCAAGCTCCTGTTACCCAGCAAAGAAATGTATACAAGGCGTCTGAAGCATGTGGTCTGACACTGCGCCTGTACATAAGCAGAGTGAATGCCAGGAAATAGTGTGAAAGAGCAATGGACATACTGTAGTCGGGACGTCTGCACTTATCTAGAAATTATAAAGTATGCTGTGCCTAAACAGCAGTTATCACTAAAGATTAACATGTAGGAAAAAGCTCTTTCCGTCTCTTCCTAGTATTCATCTGATGCATGATGTCGCAGCTCCGCCGCTGTCAGCATTCTGCTCGCGCTGCAGCGTGTTCATCAGGAGCTGCTGCTGAACCCGATCGTTTCCTCTTCGTTACACATCTACTCAAAGAAAACCTAACAAAATATATTGTTAGTCTTAAATTTTCGCACGTCAGTTTTGTAAATTACTCAATTTTCAATACTTAACCGGGTTTTAAATAACCCTTTAAAAACCGTTGAAAGCTTTGGGATATATATATAAAAAAAAGTTTTAATGACAAGGTCATTAAAAGTCATGCACGCTGCAAATAACTGCATGCAGTAGTTATGGTAACCCATCCAAGCACTTTTTATTTATTAATAGTCATAAACACACACAGCAGCTTCATCAGAGGAGCCTATGCCCTCTTTACTTTTGAATGTGGAGTATTTATACGGAGAGCCGTTTGCATGTCACAGGAAGCAAAGGTGTGCCACAGCTGCCTGTAACATTTACCTGATAAAGAAAAGAAAAACGTTATGTGGATTGATTATCAACTTCATATATATATATTTTATATATATTTATATATTTCTCTTCTCTCGCTCGCTCACTCAGTTGCTATTGCGCACTCGCACATTTATCCCACTTGCTCTCATTTATTTTTCTTTACAATGTAACAAAAATGGTGACAGGCCTGAAATTACAATCACCAAAAACAAACTCAGAAAATAGAGGAGGGAGAAAGGAGGAGGGAGGCCAGGGAGGACTGCTGCTGTTTGCTGCCCATCACTGACAGTTGCAGCAGAGAGGACACAGTCTGCTTGATGCTCGGACATCAAAGAGGAGGCGGCGGAGGCTCCTTCCCCGTAGAGCTGCGCTCTCTAAGCTGGAGGTTCTCCAACGCCACGTCTAAAGGCATGATATCCACGCAGCCCATGGCTCCGAAGTCGGCGAAGTCTCGGCGCTCTTCCTCGTCAGAAGAGGAGCTCTCTTCGTGCATCAGCGTGGACAGAAGCAGCTCCTGCACGAACAGGCTGCGGTCGGCGCGCTCTCCTTCTAGAAACTGCCGCTCTGATTCGGACATCTTAGGTTCGTTTAACCTGGGGGGGGGGGGAATAGGTAACATTCAATTTGAATTCTTTTAGGTGATACACTTCTCCAGTCTAAATACAAAGGGATCAACAGACAGGGAACATTAGCGGGTCAATTTCCTGAGTTATGGAAATGATAAACATGCAGTTTATTTTGAGTCAAACAGCTGAAAATAGTTCCCAGTAAATGCTATATTTTATCTGTTTGAGTAACACTTGCTACAAACGTAACTGTAACGCGACGTGCAGAGTTTCCTGTCTCTAAGATCACTTTTAGCAGACGTGATCTGTGCTGTTGACATTTACTATTGGTTCGTCTTTCACCAGTTAATACCCAAACGATTTGTAACCGACGGCATGAAGAGAAGTCATCATCGTCACACTCATTATAACTCTATTACCATAGTAACATTTGTCACTATTAAACTTGGTGGAGGCTGAATTAACTGTCAAAAGAACATCACAGCACATTAGCTTCTATAAACAATGCATTGGTCATCATCAGTTGCGTTCACTGACTGCTGTAAGCCAAACTATAAGACTGCCCAACTGGCCACACTCACCGTGCTAATAGGAACTGGGAGCTGTGGGACGAGGATGACGGATTGCTTTCACCCACGGTGGCAGTGTTGGCGGTTCCTGTGTTGGGCGGAGGGATGGTGGCGCCAGAGTTGCCTGGGTTGTTGCTGCGTCGTGTCGCGTGGCGGCCCGTCTCCACCTGCTGCCGCGCTGCCTGCGCCTGCTGCCGCTCCAACTGCAGTTGCATCTGGAGCTGCTGGAGCTGCGAGGCCGAAGGCCCCGATGAGTTGATTTGCCCCCCCGCCGCACGCCGCACACCTGACAGCTGAGACAACAACTCTGCGGGAGACAAAAACAGGCGTCGCTGTTGGCCGTTTCTAAATAAGTCATGATTTCAAACGACAACGTACCTGTAAGAGGATATGAAGGACAGACAAGAAAGAACACAGGAATCCCATAAGATGTGGTTGTGTATGTTCACTTGGCTTAGAACAGTAAGCAAGCAAGTGACCAGCCATAGCTTTCTGATGGTGAGAGAAGTCACTGATTTTACTCTGTGTGTACAATGAGAAAACATTGTTCATTTCTGAGCGTACTCATCCTGACAGACAACGCCATGAAAACATCATAGTGGTTTTGTTGTCCTCATTATCATTACCTGCGAGTTTTATGGATAGAATTATTTAAGGCGCCTTCTGTATGGCCCAGATTTGACAAATAATGGTGGCATGCTTTAAATTCAGACAAGTTATCCACGCAAAGAAAAGATTTACACTTTTAGACACAAATTCACCCGAAACGGAGTGAAAACCTTCACCTGTAGATTGGAAATAGAGGGTTATCAGCCATACAATGCAGGGGTATAATGTGCATACACCCCTGATTCTCACCTGCGATTGGGTCCATTGCTTCCCTGTTACTGGGGGTGTAGGTGGAGCTCTGTGATGAGGAGGATGAAAGTCCTCCTGTGGAGCCACTAGTAAAGTGCATATTTGTCCGCCGTGCTCTGGGACCGCCCAGTCCTCGTCCGGGGTGGAACATCCTGCGTACATGTCGAACACTGCTGGACTCATCGTAAACAGGCACCGTTAAGGTTAAATGCAGTAACGTGGTATCGATATTGTTTGGACAATTACACAACGTATGTAGACTCATCTTTTATGTAAAGACTAGCGTGTGGAGACGCAGGAAAGGATATTAAATCTCTTGGCGCTCTGTGTTCAAGTGTGAGGTGAGCTGTAAAGTCGTCTGTGACGTGGTTGGGGTCCCCTCCTGGCAAGGCAGCACATATTGGACAGATCTGGAATGAGAGAGTGAAATGTTTCTGTTTGTTCTTTTCCTGAACAAAATGTTGTCGTGTCTACCACGCTGCAATATTGTTACCTTTTAAGAGGCAGTTTGCATAATACCCAATGAGTTAGTTAAAAGAGTTCTCCACTGATTCAGCATTGCTGGAGAGGTCTGCTTCTTTCTAACTCCACACCCGCAGATTAACTTTTTCCCCAGTTTCAAACTTGTAGTCCATCAATGAAACTGACGCGGGCTCATGTAACATCGCTTTTAGACTAAATGAGTGTTCATGAGTAAATGCTTAATGTACCAATAAGAGCAGATTTATAAATTATTAAGGAGGATTGCACATGGGACAATGAGGGCATGAATGCCGTAAAAACATACAGCCTCCTTGTCTCTTTCGTGTAGTAGTAGTATCATTTAACTATGGTTAGGAGCGATAATCTCTAAAATGCTTCTTTTTTTTTTTTTTTTTAAGACATCCTGTACATTAACAGCCACATACAAACACAGCAACTTCCTCTTTAACTGCTGTCTTGTTTCAGTTTTTGTTTTGTTGGTAAGTCTATAAAAAAATGTCTAAAAGACAAGGATGGCATTATTCCTTATTCCCCTTATTGGGAGTGAATCCCACGAAAACTAACAATCAACTGACCTAACAAGTATTCCCTGAATTACTAGTCCCTGATATATTGTATTCCTATGTGCCATAGAAGTCCATTGTTGTCTAAAGACTAGTAAAAACACATGAATGAGCACATTGTTGCAGTGGGTGACATGTTCCTTCATTGCGATGAACACAGCCACTGTACATTATTGTGAGTCAATCTCACATACACCATCCTGCTGCTGTAAATACTCATTAGTGCACCAAACGTGCATTAATCCACAGCTGAAAATAACCCTAAATGTGATGCAGCTGTTCTAATGAGAAACTATATATTAATCAGCTTTATAACAACACATTGTTGAGTTTGGTCTTTAGGGTAACGCCAACCTTATCCATCCAAGCCCTTTACTTTTACCCAACTACTTTCTCTGCCATACTGGAGCACAAATACTACTACTACTTGGCTCTGCCTGTGGGCTACAAGGATATCTTTATCCCCCCCCCCCCATCACTGCTAGTGGAGCTGTCGTTGTCCGACACACTACCTGCCAGCCAGCCAGCCAGCCAGCCAGCCAGCCAGTCAGCCAGTCAGCCAGGTGTCGGCAGCAGTGACCCTCCCTCTGTGTTGCTTTGCTCAGTTTAATCAAAAGTGGACAATGCTCATACAAAAGTACACCCTGGGAAGTCATCTTTGCCGACTGAAGTGCAGCTGAACAGCAATAACAGACTGAACAGTAGTGAAGCAGCCACATGAGAGTAAAAAAATTAAATAAAATAAAAAAATCTATTTAATGACTTAAATATACAGTAGGTCAGTGGATGACAGAAGTAAACTAGGCTGCTGGAGCGGCCTACAGCAACATTTTGAGTATTGTGGACATTGTGGATATTATTAATGATCAAGACATAAAAATGTGGATTTCAAATCTGTGAACGTATCCCGTAATGTGTGCAGTATACTCACCACCTCTGTGGAAGTCTCTGCATGTTCTGAGGTGACATGCTCCTGTAGGGACGTCTCTGTGTAGCCCATCTTGCCACAGTAAGGACATGTGAATGACTGGGGTTGCTCTACTGAAAAGGTGTCTCCTCCATAATACAGGTCTGCAAGAACAAAGTAAACAGAGCGACCTTTATCGTCAATCAATATTTTAATTATTAAACACAAATATAAGAGCCTCAGTACAAAATTACGCTCAATAAATGACATTAAGAATGACTGAAAACATGATGGATGATTGGATGCTACTGTAACCCCACAGTAGCCTAAAGTAAAGTAACAAAATAATAATTATTCCATAACACAGGCATGATGAATTTTGTGTGTGATCAGTAAGCCACACGTTTCTGTCTGGGCTTTCAGACGGGTCCTTACCATAGTCTACCCTTGTTAATATACACTGCATGGGGTGCTCTGTGGTGTGTCTCGTTGTTGTGGCTCCGCTCTCGTAGCACGATGCACAGAGGTCGTAGTCGTAGCAAATTAAACACTTAAACCGTCTTCCTCTAAAGTTCCCTTTTAAACATGCATCACAGCTCACACCTGCAACAGAGAAAAGAATGATGTAACATGTGGCCCTGACAATAAAGTTACAAATTTGTTATAACTGCGTCTGCAAAACTGACTGTGGGAAAGCAAACTATCTGTACGCCAGCCTCACTTCCATGGGCATGTGTTTTGGAGTGGCACCAACCCACAAGTGCCAGCAATAAAGAACCCCGGCATTCCAGTGAACTTCACAAGCAAGGTCTCAAAGAGGAATGTCACAAACATATGAAGAATCTGAGAGCTGTTTTTATTGCAGATTTATTTTGTTACTCATTTATAGCACATTTTCAGGTAGAAGATATACATGAACTAAATTGGTCAATTCTCCAAACAGATTAATATTATTACTTTAAGTCATCATATAAAATAGTATTGTATTTCTCTGCTTGTCCACTCTTTTAATACATGATTACAGAGATGAACTATTCAAGCACTGGCTTACTACTCTGCAGACACAAACAGTTATTTTCTATGACACATCATAGTAATCATTGTGCACAACTCCTGCCTCCCTGGCATTTCCTTTAAAGGGAAATAAAAACTTGTTGGTAACATAGTAGGTAGGGAGGTGTTGAGGGAATTTCCTCTGTTGAGACTGATCTGACGTCATGCAACAAAATAGTTTCAAAGTAGAAAGAGAAAATCTCCACAAAAGGTAACATTAACTAAACACACCCAGGCCTGAACAAACTGGCAATATGCAGTTATCAGCTCTACCTGTTGATTAAAGGGCGGTTGCCCCACAGCAGGTTTCACAGAGGCTGGCAGGTATTACCACCACCAGTAGCATAAAAAAAGTGCTTTCATCATGTGAACATACAACCCACTTACACAAGGAATTTTGGCTAGCTGGAAGATCATTGAGTGTCCTCATGTCAGAGACTAGCCTGCCCACTCCGGACAATTTAACAAGCTACCAATGTCGTTAATGTCCTAATTTAAATAAGGTAAAGCAAGTTAATTAAGCACTCCCCTTGATCCTATTGGTGCTATCTAACTGTATTGTGCTCATGTTTACATTATAAAACACCATAGCAACTTCTGAGGTGACAAAAACAGGATAACCTCCTGTCTGTTCTGCTACAACTAACGTTATATGGTCACATTTGCACTCCCATCTGGTTTGTAGTTAAACATGCCGTAACTTAACCCTAGCTAGCTAGTAGCCTGCCAGCTAGCTAAGTTAGTGATTGGTTTATGGTCTGAGGCCTCAGACTTTCTGTCTTCTTGATGACAGTGCATTCGCTAACAACATTAGGTTATGCGACCAGACGGGACAGTATGTCGCTAACATATCAGCTACGGGCTCTTAATTTAACAGGTTACCCGAAATGTAAGCAAAGAAGTTAATAACTATATTAGGTCATATCATAGTATACAGCTAATGGGGTTATGAGCGCTAGTGTAGCCAACATTAAGTCGCAGCTACACCAACGACTCCTTATGTTAGCAAACATTAGCCTGCTAGCCCAGCTAACGTAAGGTAACGCAGTACCTAGCAACGGCTAACTGCTAAGCTCCGCAATGTTGCCGTATCATTGCGAACATGTTAAGAGAGGTTACAACCATTTGCCTCAAATTAGGAGACACGGGAGATGCGTGTACACCGGAGCTGCTGATAGCAAGTATGTGTGTGTTGGAACATGCCTGAAAACAAGCCGCGAAAACCGAAACACCCCCTTGACTTGAATAAGCACTTAGCAAACCTAGCTTAGGAGCTAGCTGCTCAGGCAATGTAGCCACAAACCAAGACGCTGTGGACCTGTTTATCAACTCACCCTCATGTCGGGACATCCTACAAACAGCGACACAGCCCCTCCTTGGGCTCCCCAGCGCGGTCAACGGGGAAAGATACAGTCTTTTAGATACTAAACTGAGAAAAGCCTTCACCCTCGCCTCTTTTTCGAGCAAGATGGATCCGCCAGCAGCTTACAGTTTGTTCTGCTTCCCCTCCCACAGTGTCACTTATCGCGAAATGTTGCGGATGAACACTAGGCGGCGCACTCCTACATGAAATCACTCTGGATATGACTTTAATGCCCTTATCTTTGACTCGCAGGAATCTCACCTTAATCAACGGGATGTCTCCAATAAGAAAACATTGCCCTCATCTTTTAGTAGATGAGATTTTTGGATCCTTTAAGTGAAAGTAGTACCAAAATTGAAGGGACACATTTTTTCTTCTCATTTTTACTCCAGTGACACAGCGACAACAACAACAACAACAACAACAAAACGTCTTCCTTTAGTTTTATATGTGGCTTCAAAGGCACACAAATGCAACTTATTTTTATGGCTCACCAAGAACACGAGCAACGGATAAATGGTCTGTAACAACAAACCTACACTCTATTCATCACCAAGAGAACCATTTATAGGGGGCACAATACCCACCACACAAACGAAACAAAGTAAAGTGTTAGTCATTTTTTCTTGATGAATGACTTTAGTGATGAATCAGTTTTCAACACTACTTTATAATGTATTAGTTGATTTATATTTTGTATAAGGTACATTTGTAAAGTGACTAGTAACTAAAGGTATCAAAAAATGCAGTGGAGAAAATAGTACAATGTTTCCCTCTGAAATATAGCAGAGTAAAGGTAGAGAGAAGCAAAAAAAAAAAGTAGGCCTACCTAAAAACTGTTAATTCATTTTCTGTTGATTGACTAATCAATTAATACACTAAACGTTTCCCAGTTGTCTGATGCTAAATACTCAGGCGATAGCAATTTGCATTTAATTATCAGAACTAAAAGCAGCTCCTTGTACAGTTTGTTAAAAAAATATTATCATCAATCTTACTCATCAGTTTTACTGTCTAAACCAATGGTTCCCAAACTTTTTTTGCAGCGCTTTTTGGAGGTGCCCAGCCCCCCAGTTTGAAAACCACTGGTCTAAACAAAGGCAGAATAATGAACGATCAAGTATTTCTATCGTAAAAAGTCTTTATTTTTGTACATAAGATTCAGTTAATTTCTGTGCTGATGAAGACGCATACAGTCTGACAAACCAGTGCATTACAATTAAGACTTCACAGCAGTGTAGAAGGCTGGGGTGGAGCTCACAACTCTCACTTTGTGTCTCACTCTTCCTCAGGAGTTAAGAGAGAGTACCATCTGAGAAAATGACCCCAGACCACCTTAAGTGTACAAAGAGAGATTTGGGACTCCACCCTCGTGCATAAGCCTTACGTAGCCACACAACCTTAAAATGAGTAACAGTTACACATTCTGTACATACAATTTATTACATGTGCGTCATGTCAACAGTGGAGAGTGAGAGCTGAGGTGTATTTTAATATTCAAAAGCTGCCCCTTCTTCTTCTTGCTGTCTTCCCTCAGCTTCATTGTATGACAGTGAAGGAAAAAGTCAAGAAAGAGGCAGAAACCTCCCCGGTATACAAAATAATCTCTTTTTTTAACATATTGTGTAGCTGTACAGTGTTTGAAATCAAAAAACAAGACAGAAAACCTGAAAGAATGACTTTGTACGGTACTGTTTATCGCATATGGGGTGACATTGAGCCTACAGTACGCTAAATTAGCATTGTGTATGTTTGTAGCTTGTCTCCACCACAAACCACCGACCAATTCATCTCATTTATTATGTGGCAACTGCTGGTGACATTTTTTACCTTCCATTTTGCAAATTAAAAACATTGAAATCGAAATCACCTCGCAATTGTGTTAAAGCCTCGGAATTCAAAACACAGTCACACTCACCACATCACTTTAAACCAAATACAACCAAAGTAGTGGATACAAACCCTCATCTTCATGTATATTTTCCAGTACAGAATAATTATACTTTCATTTTCTCATCAAAATAACAATATTTACATATTTGCATCTGCTTTCAAACTGTGAGATAGGCCAGATCATTGTCTTATATGGTAAATTTTAATGTCTTCATTCATGATACTTGTAGCACCTGAGCAAAATCATCTTCTGACCACTCATCACAAAAAAAAAGTAAAGAATTATGGATAACATCTCTTAAATTACATGAATTATAGCAAACAGGTATGTACATTTTAAGCTTTACATTTTTGAGCATTTACTTATATTTACAGTACAATCAAATTTTTGGATTTGGATTCTGTATCCTTCAGTAACCATGGTCACACTAATTACAAACATTCAACATAGTTGGGAGACATTTTGATTTGTAATTGGTTAATAAGGTTAAATGTATTTAAAAAAATAAAAGCAAACAGACTACACCAATGCTTAAAATAAATCTCGTGTTCAGGTCAGTGTCTTTAGCCAACATTTATGAAAATAAGGCTGTGCCATGTTATATTGTTAAAATTCAGCAACAATACCAAACAAAAAGCTATGAAATACCTAAAGGTACAGTGTTTCATTAAACTAATCAAGCACATGAGCTTTAAAACCAGAGTTTACGCTATCAAACAGACTGTTCCAACACATTTAAAGTTCACATATTGGATGTCTCAGAAGCAAATAGACCTTTGGACATTGTGGCTGTAATGACATAGAAACTATGTGAGGTGGCTTAGGCAACATTGGACCTGAGTACGTTTTTCCTCTAAAGCTGGAGAGCAGCAGTTGTGGTTCTGAAGGTTTTGTAAAACCGCTGTATTTAATACAGATACAAGCTACTTTGCCAACAGATGCCTGTTAAGTGATGGATTCTTCCTTCTCCCTGGCTTCCTCTTCTTGAACTGCTTGACCTGACTTGATGTATTCTGTATATCTGCCAGAAAAAAAAGCTGGTCTAGAAAAAATAGTATTTGCAAATCCTTCAAATAAGGTATACAGTTAGTGCCAACGACTTTATACAATTAAAAGAAAGCACTCTCTGTCTATGAGAGCATCTGAATAGCCCCAGTGTTGTGCTCATCAAAGCACAAGGGTTGGGAAGTATTTGCAAACATTATTTGACCCAGGCCCGCGTGGTGAACGGTAACTGTGTTCTCCAGGTCGTCACTGTGTCGTAGCACAGAGGTGACTGTGGGTCTTATGGCGTCTCCTCCGTCTGTCCAAGTGTCCTTTTAAGAGTCTGCTTGTCACTTTGTGCGACCTGTTGGCTCTGGAAGCAGTCGGTCACGGGGGTGCTTGCTGCTGGATGTCTGGAAACCTCAGTCCATCATTTCCTCCTTTGAGTAGTCCCTGGATTTTCTCTTGAAAAAGCCCATCTGGAGGAGCAGAAAGTCAGTTACAAAACTACCTACTAAAGCAGCTCATTAGTGCGGATCTATGTCCACTTTCTATAGTAAAGGAATAGTTGGACATTTTGGGAAATAGGCTTATTCCCTGCCTTGTTGAGAGCTACTGTAGATGAGAAGATTGATACTACTCGCATGTCTGTATTTACACATTTCATATTCTATTGGCTCTGCAGTGACAAGCTGCCACAATGTATCTGAAGATTTGAAATACTCTGCAGTGAGACTCAGGAAACATTACCTTCCAGAGAGCGAAGATGACAAGTGCTAAGATCAGCAGTCCTATCAGGATGCTGATGATGATGATCCAAATAGGGATTCCTTCTAAGGTGTCCTTCGAAACCTGGATCTTCACCTGATTAGCGCACACGTACATAACGTAAATGTACACATGCATGCAAAAACACACACATTTTTTAATGATGAAACAAGACAATACAACTATACAATACCCAAAAATGTATGACTTACAGTTCTGATCCTGTCTTCGCTGCTCATGTCAAACAGGTCTGTGTTTTTGATCTCCAGTGTGGCGTTCACCAACATTTCCACAGTGGAAAACTCGCCCTGTAAGGTAAATCTCCTTTAAATGTTTGTTTTCCTGTCTATCTATCCATCACGCTGCCTCCCAGTTCTTCACTTTCTTCACCTTTACTGACATCCATGAAAAAGGCAAGACAACAACAAAAATAAGCCCCCATGTGTCACCTTAAACCTACCTTGATGAACGTAGGTTTCCACACTCTGAATGTGACATTGACTTGACTGATCTTAGCCTCGGGGACGGAGCAACTAAAAGATACACATGTGGAGCTTAGACAGTTCTGTAGGGAAAATCAAACACACACGGTAAGACAGGAGCCCACACACACACACACACACACACACACACACACACAAAGGTGTTTCATAAAGGTGGCTCAGAAAACCAGAGTTTATTGTGAAAAGCCTTGAATGAGCTCAACATTCTGAACCGGGATTAATCCGTTTCGTAATGCCAACTCTGCGTTAAACGAGGTAAGAGTAAGTCAAGTCTGTTTTTTTCCGTTTTTTTTAATTTTGTGTTTAATTTAAGTTTATTGGCTTTGAAACACAGACCCGAGATATCAACCACTGATCACAACCAACAAACAATGGGGTTAAATCCCAAGTGAGCAATGTGAACTTACTTTGTATAATAATCTAATGTAGATGTGTAAGACGCAACACACCTTTAATCAACTCTGAAACATCAAATAGGACCCCAGCCAGGGGATTTATTTTATGACATGAGATAATTAATATTTTCTAGAAAATGAAGTATCTTTCAACTCTGTTAGGTGAATTATGTCACTTGGTTTGTACATATGGTGGAAATACTGTTTGAATACCTTCAGAATGGCTGTCTGTCCCTTTTGTCTTTTAATAGATGAATTCCCATCCCTTTCATTTTATTTAAGTGACATTTAACCCTTGTGCTACCCTGTGGAGAAGACACTGCTTCAAGACAATGGGCCACTGGGTCAATGTGACCCGGCAAGGTAGCACAAGGGTTCAAGAAAAAACTAAATGTGAAAATGTTGCTTATTGTGAGGCTACAGCTTGAAAGTACACTTGTTGACTGGAATACTCTGCAGATGCTTACGGCTGAACAACATATGAGCTCAGATTGTAAGTCATAGTGCGAAACATTGTACAGATGTACAGGAAACTGACTTTTTCACAGGGTTTCCGTGCGGCAGGTTGATTGCACTGGTTGAGCCTGAAATCGAACCTGACAAGGACTGGGTTTGTCTCGAGGTATCAGTTTCCATGATAACTTAGGTCTCACTTATTTAAACCTTATTTGCGAAGTAGAATTTCCTGAACATTAGCCTGAATTACTGAAAATGGCCTGTTATCACTTATAATCTGTATGAAACATCCCTCAGGTCAGAAGTCGTAAAGCCACAAAGAGGCTCATCACTCACCAGTAAGAAGTGACTGAGTGTTTCTCTCTTTGGATTGCGCCTTATAACTTCTGGATTCATTCTTTGAGGGTTGATCAAATTCCCTGCGTCACATTTCACCTGGAGAGAAAGGAGAGGTATGAAGACGGGTCCGTCCGCTCACGTACACGTGCATGTCCGCAGATGTGTGTATGCTTACCTGGGGGCTGGTGGTGACGTGTGTCAGGAACAGTAGGTTGTTTTTCGAAGGAGACAGATAAGGATAGCTTACTTTAAGGTTGAGGGGCGGAGTGACCATATCACCTGACTTCTCCACCTGAAGACGTGTGAGATGGAGAGGTGGGAGTGAAATAGAGAAGAGGCATTTTACTAATATTTTGCACCATACCCTCATTACCAATCATACCACAGCTGCATGCAGCTGTATGATCTACATTTATATTAACGAATCACTAGATATGATCTCTGTTAGCAGATGTTACCGTGTAGCTGATGTTGACCTCATCTCCAATGATCCTGGTGTCATTGAACTCACTGGAATACTTTTCGCCCTTGTGTACTACAATGTGTTGATTCACAGATCGCCTAGAAGATGCATTTTTGCAAAGAAGGTTAGATTTTTCCTTTTTCAATAAGAACTTCAGTTACAGTCAGATGTTTATAAATCAAATATTACATTTAGGTACTATCAAATCACAACTTACTTAATATGGTACTCTTATTAAAGAGGAACATCACCAGTGGTACACATTAAGGTCTCTTTACAGGTCTTATGGAGTACTACTGCATATGTGAAAAAAGTTGCATAAACGTCTGGCAAAGTCTGATAAATTGCCTCAAATGATGTCATTTGAGTCAGCGCTAGCTAGGGTTGGAGATTACCGCTATTTTCAAAAGCGCCTGCTACATACTACAGACGGTATGCAGTATGAAAGCGTTCAATCGATTTATTTAGCCAATTTCTGGGTTTGAAAAGCAGAAGTAAACAATAGCACGGTAAACAACCGCAATAGCATCCTCTGAAAACTAAAATGAATAAGTTTCAGTAATTTTTATTAATAAATTAATAAGTGTTGCCTCGTCACAATTTCTGCTTGCACATGATTACATTTGAATTTTTTTTTGTAAGTGGTACTTCTGTTTATATACCTTGCTATTAACCACTGCTGCGGTAGTGTTGCTGTCTACCATTCGTAACCATGTTAATAAAGCTGAAAATAATTTAAATAAATTAAGAATTGGGGACTGTTCCACTGCTTTGCATTGTGGGATACAGTAGGCGAGGCAGACAGGTCCGATGCATACTGGAGATTTTTTTCCAAATCAGTACGCCATCCGGGTTTTTCTGCCATACTGCAGATTTTGCTTTTATTTGCATACTGCATACTACATGCTACATTTTGGCCAAATCAGTACGCACTGCTAGTATTGTAGGTGGTTTCAAAAACTGCCAACAAGTTTGAAAAGGAAGTAAATCTGGGGATGTGGAGATAGAATGAAGCGAGGTTACCAGACCTCTGTATCCTGCTCCTCATCTCTGCTTGAGGCTAGCAGCTGGAGGCTACATTAGCCACTAACACACCTGAATCTCCAATCAAATGTTGGTGGTCAAGTTGCATTGTGTGTAATGTAGGCACCAGGTTTTGACAAGGGAGAAGAATGCGTGGAATGACAGTATCTCCGGTCCTGCTGAATCAAGTTTGATCCTTTCTTTTTTTAACTGCCCATCCTAAGTTTGACAATGTTATTATGCTAAATCAGTGGAGAACTGGTTCGGGTATATTAGTCATTCCTAATGACTTTATTAAACCACTTTTACAATGTAATGTTAAATAGAAGATCAGTATACAGTCAGTGAGGAGTCCAGCTACTCACACTGAGAATATGAGTCCAGCTTCATATTTCACAGGGATGGAGATTTGCACGTTGTTGTCATTCAGGGTAGAAGGCAGCTCTTCGCTGTCACTATGGGAAATTTAAAAACAAATGTACACAGTTCCAATGCACAGTGTGTAAAATGAATTATAAAATAAGGCAAACTGCTTCAAACTGGAAATAGAAAATACTGCTGCAATGCTGATTCTCTCACCTTGTGGCCGTCACGTTGATCTGAATTACTGCCTCTACATGTTTGGGATTTACCTCAAATTTCACTTTGAAATTTTCCTGCGTGTATTAGATCACATCTTTAATTAGCAGTAGTAAAGATAACAAACATAAATAATATATTGTACGGGTTGTATTTAAGCCTGGCTCCTGCACCAGACAGATGAGTGTAACGTAGGCTGAAACTTACCTCTACGTTGCTCCCCAAGAAGGGGTATCCAACAGCACACTCCACTTTTGTGTGATTCAGAGTGCATGCCTTCTCCGGCTGATAACACAACGTAAAACATGCATCGTCAGAGACATCTCAAAAACATGTACGATGAAATGATGCAGACAGAACGATACTGGAAATCTCACCTCGACTTTAACATAGTTGATGTTGGGCGTAAAGCTGAGGATGACTTTGGTGTTGTATGCATTGTCTTTGCTGTTTCTAACGTTGATGTTGACATCAATCTTGTCTTTGTTTGCTTTGATCATCATGCTGGAAAAGTAAATGAAAGCTGTCAGCGTGTTTGACTGTGAGGCGAGTATCTCCCCACAAGGGGGCAGTCATGCACTGGAAGGGTTCACTGCTAACGAGGCCAAACTGCTGTGCTGCAAGTGACACTATAAGACACAGTGGCTAACTGAAGGGATCTCTTTATGGCCGGTATGGATAGAAGGAACAATTACAGCAACTGTCTCATTGTACATATACGCATGCTGTTTTTGTTTTATGACAGATTTGGAAAAAAAATTAACATATCCTTCAATGCCAATTCCACTCACCTTTTTACACTAGGCTCTGCTGTGAGAGAAAGGTCAGCAATGCACCTCTCATCGCTGCCACAGTCCACTAAGGGAATCTACAAGATATGAACAATATGTCAAATCCAAGACTGATGACTTGCTTGGTCTCACTGTAACATTGAACTTGTTAGTCTGTATCGTAGGTTTAGCCTGATATGTTGATATGATTATTCCATATGAAAAGTTATCAAATAGATAACAAAAAAATCCAGTTTTAACTCAAATTTGAAGTCATTTACAAATTGGACCTTTAAAGTAGACAAATGTATCAGTGGGGATCGGGGTTAAATGTTTTATTAGTACTGTATATACATGTGTAATTATTTACAATGGGTTTATAGGCTCAGTTGCCAGTTTATTAGGTACATGTAGCTAAAACTAAACTAAATGTACTACTACTAAAGTATACAACAATCCTGCAATACATCGTTAACATGTTCAGTTATTGTTGATACTGTTTTAGAGAGGTGTGAATTCAATGTATATGTTTATTGTGCTGTTGAATGGTATTGCGTTGCAGGTGTTTCTATTATTTTGTCCACCCCATTTATATCACTGAGGGCAGGCTAAGTTCACTTCATTTCCCAGTGTTATTTAAATTGTAAAAAAAACAACAATATTTGTATATTTTAGAGATTTTTCAACGAGGTTGAAACAGTAGATGCAAGTTTTAACCAGTAAATTTGACTTTCTTTTGTGGAAAAACTACATATTCATATTCAAAGCAGAATATTTTCATATGCATCAAAACACGTCTGGAAGAGACTTTTTAAATACTGGATCTTCAGAAGCCCCTCTGCAGAAGTTAACAGAGCAATGAGAATCAAAACAGACCGCTGCTGCTGTGTATTTGTTTGTGCCGCTGACTAGAAGGGTGCATTCAGATGACCTTAATTTCCTTTTTCCTTTTTTCCCCCAGCATGTTAGAGGGTTCACAGCTGAATTTGTTCCCATTCTCAGTGCTCTCCCACTGGACTGTTAAGACTATCAGTGTCTGTTCTTCAAAGAAAGGACAACAGACTAGAATATCACATTTAGCACAATGTCAAAATGCTGCATTTGTTTGATGATTTCCCTGTGTGTGTGTGTGTGTGTGTGTGTGTGTGTGTGTGTGTGTCCCTTCTCTTCCCTTCAATAACAATAACAGTAAAGGTCCTAACAACGCTTCCTCGCTTGTGTAAGTGCAGCGTGCATCGGAATAGTTGCCCTCTTTCTCTGGACACATCACTCATTACAACAATTATCTGGAACGCCTCTTGTTAGAAGAACATCTATGCATGTGGGAGTGTGGGAAGAATGTGCCGACTGCTGGTGTTGAAACACTAATGCAGTCCTGAGGAAACACTGAAGGACGGCAGTCAGCTGTTGCAGATGCTAATGTACTGTGACAGCAGCAAGTTCGGAGCCAGACAGGAACACCCCGCTTCTAACTCTTGGATTAAAGAGACAGAGAGGTAGAGGACGTTCAAGACGAGGTTCAAATCCTTCCTGTCTGGGACTCTAAAGCTCCTGCTTACTGTCATTTGGCAGATAATACTTAAACATGCTCAGAGAGACTCTTAAAAGTGATACAAAATAGCCTTACCGTCTTGTTGATGGATCTGGGAAGGTTTTCATCCAGGACAGGGCCTTGGGCCTCATCAGCTAGTCCAAACTCCAAAGATACCATGAGAGGGTCTCGGAAGTCCAGCCGGGACTGTCGAGGAAAAGGGGACAGGGTGAGCACGATAGAGGAGGGTGAAGAGAAGGAGGCCAGAAGGCAGCTCCGTTATTATTTACACGTTTGTGCACTGAATACAGTAAATCAATGCAAGACAGAAACGGGAGACTTTAATACACGGACTAATCTGTGACACATCTGCTTCTAGTTTGTACAGTTGTTGTCTGGTCCGTCTTGGACTCAGGTAAGATAGTTGTGTTTGTGTCCGTTACAAATTGTATGACCCTTGAAGACCTCTGCCCTGGACTTTGTGGGAAGTTTCTGCACAGACCGGCACACAAGCACAGAGCCGGCATTCATTCTCAGTACACAATGCAACAGCAGCTGTTTCCACTGATTAGTTCCTCTGTCTCGCGCCTTGGCGGCGGCTAATCAGAGAAATCCATTACTGCAGTGAACGAATAGTACACATGGCTTTAAATGTCACATTGCTGCAGAGGGATGACATTTACAGTAGTAGGGGTAGTTGTAAAGTACAAAGGTTTCAGCTGTGATGAACAGTCTGTCACACACTTGTTGGGCAACTTGTAGAAATATTCCTTGACCTGGGATGTCACTTTGTCACATTCTGAAAAACACCTAATTCACACTCATTGTCTCTCTTTCCTTTTTCTCATTCCCCCGCCTTCTCTCCAACTCTCCAAGTGTCTGCCGATAATTTATCACTCAGAGCAGCACGGGGCTGTGCTCGGCATGCTTTGATCAGGATGGGTCTGGTTCATGTTAGAACCAAGGGCTTCCTGCTCTGCATAAGACATTTCACAGCTTTGTCTCATCTCCTTTCTGGCTCAAAACACAATTCACATTTCCAACAAGCCTAGAATATAACATTCACACTAATAAAATCACAACAATTGAGGGCATGATCCAGTTGATCTGAATATGGTGCCTTGTGCCTATGGGACTGAAAATATTGTTTTGGGGATGATTTCTTACAGGTAAGAAACCGTAACTAACCCCATGTGCACATCATGAAGATGAGAGTACTTACGGACATCATGAAGGTTTCATTCACACACTTTCTCTCTCTGTCTTTGATCAGGAAGCTCTTGGTAATCTTACGATCACTTTTATCGTCCAAGCCAATAAATGAAGCCCTGGCTTTTGCACGCAGAGCATCCAGAGTCAGATTGTAGCGGACCTCTGCAGGACCGATGAGAAAACACGAAGAGATCAAACACAACAACTTTGACAGTGAGGAGGCAGAAATCTTAATGAATGAATGACTCAGCATAAGATGCTGAATGGCTCACCGGCAGCAAATTCGGAGACCTGTTGGTCAGATTTGATGGTGTAGACGAAACACACCTCAGTTGTCACACACACAGATTTGCGTCCAGCATTTTCACACTGATACTGAGACTGCTGCAGGTTAATTTTAACCGGGTTAAAAGTCATGTTGGCACGGAGCTCTGCAACATCTCTGGACCTGGCGAAGTGAAACAAACTTCTTGAAAACAAAATTGACGTCGTCAATGGTGCAGTGTGTGTGTGTGTGTGTGTGTGCTGAACTGTGTGCATGCATCTACCTTCTCAAAGGAAGGAACAAGGGGAGGATGCAGCTTTGACACAAAACTTGGCCGCAGTAATCTCTATCCAAATGTTGAGCTTTCTAAAACACATCCAACAGTCCAGGAAGAACAGTCGCCTGCTGCCAAATCCCATTTAGACTCTTAGCCTCTTGGGAGATTGAGTTTTCACACAGCTTAGCTGAGCCTCTGCCAATAGAAGCTGTGGGAGAAGGTCTGCCTGGGAAGCTAAATCATGGTGTGGGCTGATGTTTCAAAACTTTGCGAGTTGAAGAGTGATGTAGCCAGGGGTTTTAACAGAGCGATCATTAGAACGCTGTTGGTCTCAAACCTACAAGCCCAGTGGGACATGCACAGCTGTCTAAACCCTTGTAAGACAATGCAAAGCAGACATGTAAGATGATGTCTCCGGGATACAGGCGCTGCTGCTGGTAATGCGCTTCAAGTGGAATGTGTAGTTTAAGGAGTGAATGTTTATATGTGAGGATGGGCCACGTCTCACCAGAATAGTGAAGCCCCTCCCAGACCTCCTATGGTAACATCAGTGATTCCATCTCCATTTAGATCCATGACTCCATGTATGGACTGACCAAAGAATTTCACCTTTTCCCCATCCCCACCTGCAGGGATACGCTAAAGAGAACAACACAGAAACAATTACCATTAAAGGAAGATTACGGTTGATTTCATCCTGGCATATTTCCCATAAATGTGGCTCTATGGGTCATGTTAACTTTACACTTGCCACCTCTATGGTAAAGCCCTACAGCTTCTCAAGTGAGGAGGCAGAAAGAGAAAAAAATAAAAACTTTTGCTAACAGGAGCGGGACCTGTTGATGCCAGATAAATGCCGAGGTTGTGTCGGTGGGTGAGAGGAATCCAAGCTGTGTAACAAATTCCCAACAAATGAATTTGCGCCTCTGATCAACACTGTCATCCTGGAGAATGTGTCTCAGCTCCCCAAACACCTCCTCCCCAAGAAAAGACAGAGGCCGGCTGGACCAAACGGTGATTACAACATTTGAAACACTGTTCGCGTGACCCATCATCAATAATTTCTAGCAACTGTTTATGCATTTTTCTTCACCCACAATGGGTGCAGAAACATTAATGTTAGGTTAGAGAAATACCCGGCTGTAGACCCCCATGCAGTTAACCAGCATGGCTATCCCAGGTGTCTACTTTCTGAGTTCAGACTCGGAGACAAGCGTTTGAAATGATTCATGTAGAAATCAGCTTTATTTGGAAAGCTGTGGGAGGACCCAAAATACGTTGTTTCCCAGTACCTCTACAATGGAGGTGGGGGGTGCATGAGTGCATGAGCCAAAGAGCCACAGTGACCACATTTCTGGGAAATATACCAGGTTCAATTATACTAGAATTTTCCTTTAATCTAAATAAACAACTACATCTCGTTCTTTGAGTCGCACTGAAACTGTTCTCACCTGTACAAATTTCTTTTTCAGTGACGTCTTATCTCCATGATAGATGTAGACGGCCCCTCTGTGGTCGTTCTCGAAAGGTGCACCGATCGCCACGTCATTAAACCCGTCAAGGTTGAGATCTGATACTGCTGCAATAGCTGTGCCAAACCGGGCGCCGCATGGTTCATTTTTATTAGTGCAGCCGGCCGAGTGGGCAGTACAACAGGACTGATTGACAGGCTTTAAAGTGAACTCGTGCTCAAACTGGTTGTCCTGGTGATGGAGCCAAGAAGAAATTAGGAGAGACACCAATCAGTGGCTACATCACAATCTTCTCAGTTTGAATTTCTGTAGAATCTAAGACAAGATCTTTCACTCAAGCACACAAAATACAACATTTTCAATCTTCTGTACCTGGCTGAGTTTGTAGACGTAGACCTGTCCCTGCTCGTCTCTCTCTGTGCCCATGTACATTGGAGCTCCGACCAAGAGGAGATCTGTGTAGGAATCCCCATCCACATCCACGGTCTGCAGGACGCTGCCGAAGTAGGAACCAATCTGCAAAGAGGAGTCGGAAATCATCCGTCAGTGTTTTAAGCGCCAATCTCGTTGAAGCACATCATTTCATTCGTCGGGTTTCCGAGCAACATTAAACATGAGATGTGTGCACGCACAAAGGGGTGTAGAAAACAAATCGTCTTATGAGACCTTACGTGTAGATCAACATGCAAAGTTGTTTTTGTGTTTTAAACTGCACACATCTCAAGTAATGGGTGGATAATGACACTGAGTTAGCTCAGAATGTAAACAGAAACCTAAAATATCATAATTTAGCTTTTCAGAAAGATTGATGAAACACACCTGTTCTGCAAATATAGTCAGAATACACTACAAATGAGGCTCACCTGTTCTCCTTTCAGTATCTGCAAGACCACAATGTTGTTGTTTACATTCAGACGATAGATAACAACCCGGCCTGTGTGGTTGTACCGTGGTGCACCGGTGATGTACAGCTCTCCATCAGGGGTGGATGCTGACTGAACATCATAGCCTGAAGAGACACACGTGCATACCTGAGCACATACTGTATTCACATACGAGCAGGCATCATCAGCAATGTGCCAGAACGCTGTCATGAGATATGAGGTATTTTTAAATGCTTCTTCAGCCAGCTGTTTACTTCTCACAGCATGAAGAAAACTATAAAACAATACTACAGTAAAACACACAAATGTACATGCAGACACACTCACAAACAAAGGCTATTTATGCAAAGTCTGCAGTGAGACCTTTGGGTAGGAGCATGTGCCAACAGCTGAGTTTACAGTACGCGAGCCTGGACCCACCAGTGCTCTTTCAAATGACATGTTGATTAAATAACTTCATATTACGATGCTGAGGTTGCTCTACAAGCCATAAAAGGCAGCAGGATGGAGAGAAGAGCCTGCGTGTATTATTTATGTGACAGAGAGAGAGAGAGTCATCTGCTGTCAAAGCTAGACAAATGACATATCTTACTCCTCCATGAGACTATATTTACTCTGCAGCTGTAAAATTTCACTTAATCCCTTAAAATTTCTACTTTATCTCTCTCTGTGTTTAACACAAAAAGACTGAGCTTGGATGGAGTTGTTCCTGCAAGTTGCTTTGGAAAGTGTCCTGCTGGGGTAAGTCATAGATTTTTTCGCTGATTATTTTTAGGGTCTAGAGGACAGAATTTCTGGATTTTCTATGGAAAAATAGAGATAGTGTAATAAAAGCAATTTATTTGCTCAAAAAAATAAAGTTACATCATAAAACTGTTGACAGGACACTTCACACTGCAAAAAAAGGTAAATTATTGCTCTTTTAGTTATGCATTTTGAGTCCATGACAGTTTTATATTTGTAAAACGTTACCACTCCTGCTGAGTGGGAATGCACAGGCGGGACCAGCAGAGGAAACACTGATGCACATGTGTAGTGGCCTACACAAAGGCGAAGCAAACCTGGAAGCTAGGAAAACATTTTCTCGTATGTGACCTCGTCACTCACAGTGAAAACCTTTCTGGGCCTTTAAGATATTACAGGTCAACTCACCAAGGTACCCAGCAAGTCCTTCATACCCGGCCTCAGTCTTTGGGTCGAAGAACTGGTTTTTCCCTGGAACGATTGTTGCTCCAGCAGTATGCATTACCACTGTCCCGTTCCAGTCATATGCTCCCACTGCTCCCAGCAACACACCTCCCTACGGGAGAGAACAGAGCTCATGTCAGGAACATGCAGATATAACATTTTCTCTTAGTGAGCAATGAGTACTAAATGAGTACTTGGATGTACCTCAAAACTGTACTTAAGTACAGTACTTGAGTAAATGTATTTAGTTACTTTCTACCACTATCCAAAAAGACCCAACAGCAGAACTACTGGTAAAACATTAGGCAATACATTTTAAACAATTTTTCAATTCATTCCATTAAGGAAAAATGACAAACATTCAGGGGATCCAGGTTCTTCACTATATGATTTTATTGACGGAACGAGAAAATAATTAGCCAAAAAAAGAATCAACAGATTGGCTGATAATCTTTTTTTCTTTGTCTGCAGGAAACAGAGTTAACTAATAGGAAGGGGAGAGGTCACACAGGACATAACGTGTATCATTACTCACAATGAACTGCGTCAAGAGGCTGCTTCCCACTGCTCACCATTAAACACAGTGGAACTATCTCAGTTTGGTTGTGTCTGGTTTTGTTAAATAGACGGTGTAGTCAGTGGCAAACGTGAGTCAGGAGCAGGCTGCGAGCTCGTTTGTTTTAAAACAGACGAAGCAAATACCTTGTGAATGAATTCAAGAGGCGTGTGAAGGGGCAAAAGCACGCTTGTTTTTACCATAGTGAACAAACTGATTCAACCTCCCTCACTGTCTCTCATGCAATCAGACATAACACAGCCAGTCTGCAGTAGTGTGAGCAGACAGGAGAGAGAGAGTCTGTGTCTGAGTTCATTAGTTGAGCAAACATCGCTGCGAACACAGACTTGCACGCAAGCACAAACAATAAACAGATCCTTTTAGAGTCAACGCCTACAGACATGTAAACTTTGATGTGATTTAAAGATATAACCCACTCATCTCAACATGGTCTGGTTCAGTGATTTTACAGCAAGTCACTGACTTTTACTTTGCAAAGGTCAGTGACTTACTGTGCTAAATTATGGTGTTTGTGTACTCCTCTGACATTAATAATTAGATTTAGACTTACTTTAGAAGTATGTGCACTAAACCCAGCTTGGGACATCTCCATCTCAAAGGAGGAGGTGAAATTGCCGGTTGTAGCTGAGGAAGGAAATGTTCATTTTAGCTTTTTTATTTTTTTTTATAAAAAAAATAAACAGTACATAATTACATTTTGTTAGTATCTTATTGTCACATTACTGATAAATTGTTACATCAAGAGGGTGATTTCTTTGGAAACTTAAAATAATGTTCTCTTTAAAGGAATAGTATTTATAACCCTCTCTTGCAGAGATGAAAATAAGTAAATATAAACCTTATCTTAGCTTCATGTTTTACCACTTCTAAAGCTCACTAATTAACACGTTACATCTCATTTGTTTAATTTGTACAGAAACAAAAGTGAAAAAAGTTGTGATGGATAAAGTTCTGTACTGTAACAATTTCTTAATAAACAGTCATAAGCCATGCTAGCTGTTCTTCCCTGTTTCCAGTCTTGGTGCTAAGCTAAGCTAACCGTCTTCTGGTTGTAGCTTTTTTACCATACAGACATTAAGTTGGTATCAATCTTCTCATCTAACTCTGGAAATTAGGAAATTGGTGTATTTCCCAAAATGTTGAACTATTTCTTTAAAGCTGTACGGTGTCTGAGAACATGTGTGTTAACACGTAGAACTTTGTGAGGGATACCTTCCAAGGCAAAAATCCTGCTTCCCAGAGCATCCACAATGGTCAACAGCGCCACCTCATCAGACACGTTGAAGAAGTGTTCTCGTAGCGGCTGACTGGAGATGGACTCGATCTCTTTGATAAACTTGTGCACTTGTTCTGAACTTTTGTTCTGACGATTATAGTCTCCCAAAACCTGGAAACAACAATCAATAAATCTTAATAACATCAGAGCTTAAAAGGTCCAAAAATCGAAGTACATACATGTTAACATAATCTGTGAAAACAACACACAGGGAGTTTGTACCCACAGCAATGCCAAACCTCTCGATGTCATCTTTCTCACACTCTTTCATGACCGTGTTCAGATTATGGAAGTCATGTGACTCTCCGTCGGTCACAATCACCATGACTTTCTTCACCCCAGGTCGTGCACCACGCTCTGGCTTGAAGGCCTCCTTCCTGATTGGTACATTTAAAAATTCTGTCAAAAAAACACAACTTCTGGAGCACCTGACAATGACTGACCCAGTGAGCAACATGTTTGACCAATAGGAAGGCTTCAAGCTGATGCCTAAGTACAGGAGACTTTCTGACTTCATTGTCCAGCCTACTTGAAATGTCAAATTCAAATGCCTATTAAACCTCGCCAGACCATGATGACTAAATAAAAATGTGTTGTGCAGCGCTGCCAGGCTTGTGAGGGGAAGGTGTTCATGATGAGTACCTGGCAGTATCAATTCCCAGGAAAGTCATGGTCTTGAAGCCGGTCTGCTGAGGAAGTTCTTGGACAAATTCCAGCAGAGCAGAAGTGTTGTCAAACTGACTCAGGTTGACACGGTGAGTCACAGTCTCACCATAGGACACTATGCCCACCTGGAAAGCACACACACATACATACACATACTTATAAATATTTCTTATAAACATTAACCCACATTACATTTATTTTTCCTTTCCTCTCCCTCTATGTTCTTCCCTTCTCTGCCTCCCCTCCCAGACAGTCTGCTGAGGATGTGGTTGGGTCTAGTGGGGTTGATATGACACAATGTTCTTTATTCAGAAGGCAGAGGGGTTCAGCAGCCATGGAAGATGTGACTTACAACCACTGGGCTCCACAGTGAGGATACTTTCCAGTGTTTCTCTCTGGAAAACTCCACAAGCTCCAGGCCAGATCAATGTAACCATAATAAAACTAACCACCCATTCAAAGAGCGATCCAAGACAAGTGGACAGAAATACACTTAAGGTAACTTACTATGGCAACGGCTTAAATTACTTCAAAGACAAAAAAGGCTTCAATTCATTATGTCTGCTTTATGAAGGCATCTTACAGTTATTCTCACTGATGGCACAATGTGGAAAATTCCATAATAGAGGGTACTTAAATCATCATGAGTTGGCAGAAAATATAGTCCTTCATTCATCCTTTTTTCTGTCAGTGTAATCTTATATAACCCATCTATTTAGTATTTGTCCATCCATGTTTGATTCCATAACCTGTGGATTAACGCTGCATACACCCATATGTTTAACACCAAAAGAGTCTTTCATAAATGTAATTAACATTACAAAGTTTTATTTTTAATTTGTTCATTTATTCATGCAACTAACCTGTGAGAGTTTGGGGCCGATCTCAATTTTCTTAATGAAACGTCGAATAAAATCGACAATACTGGACCAGGGGTAGATGCTGTTGGATCCATCCAGAACTATCACAATGTCCAGCTCCTTCGCACACTCTGGAACAAAGCCAGAAATGACAGTAATTAAAGTAAGTTTTTTTTTTTTCTCTCTGCCTACAGTAAGATAGATGGCTGGTCTCACTAAAAATAGCTGATTTCACTCCAAAGAAAAAAATTAGATTATGTAACACATCCAGTCTTCTTCCTGTTTACTTGTGCCCACAGCAGTACAGTAGCTCCAAATCAAAATGCAATAATGTAGAGACGCGGTTCCCAACCTGGGGGTCGGGACCCCCACAAAGGGGCCCAGGTTAAACTGAAGGTTTGCTAGATTGTTAACAGAATCGGAAATGAGAAAAAACATATTTCAAAATTATGTTTGTTGTGTTGTTGTGTTTTTATTGCCAGATAAAATACCACAATTAATAGCTGTTTAATTAAAAAGTATAAAAGTATAAAGTACATATTAACAGACTGCATTGTAAGAACTACAACTCAGTAAGCTTATTTTGGAAAATACTCTTACTTGCTTTCTTGCAGAGAGTTAGATGATTTGTTAGATGGTTACTACTCTCATATCTGTGCAGTAAATATAACGTTACAGCCAGCTGCCGGTTAGCTTAGCTTAGCACAAAGAGCACCTTTAAAGCTCACTAATAATAAGAGAGGATAATAATGAAAGGTTAGGAAGTACAACATCTTTCACATTGCAGAGGTTGTATTTCCCAACTACAGATCCCACAGACATGTAGAAACTGGCCCAAAATAGGGGAATTTCACCATTTGTTATATTGTCAAACTCCATGCAGAGACCTAAATAATTTAATTTGGTTGAGTCAAGAAAGCAAAAAAGTCCCTAAGACTACACAATCTCTTATAATGAATCAGTTCTTACATTTTCTTCAGTTTGAAAACCTGGGACATGTTAATACTATGTGTAATTGTAATGGGTTTTTGCAGCACTAAATGTTCAGTCTGCGTATGTGTTCGTTTCTGTTAAAGGAATATCAGGGAAAGAGAAAGAGAAACAGAAAATGACTGTAGATTGTTTACTCCCCCGTTCTCTCTGGGCTGTTTCCTTCCTGGGAAACAGAGTGCAGGCCTAGTAAACTGTCTCCTAACTTGGTCATACAACACGACAGAAGGGTTGGGCAGGGAGGGATGGGGGGGGGGGGGGGTCACAGACAAGTTTACATTAGGAAGAATGCTCTAATCTCCTTCTTCGCTGAGGGAGGGTGAGTTTGATGTCAGGATCTTGGGTGGTACTACTGTGAAGCGTAGTTTATAATCTCTTATCCCCAACAGGCGATTTGCGCGGATGCCATCACGTCCTGTGTGGATCTGCTGTGTCTTATTTTGTCACGATGCGTACCTTGCACGGCCGGTGCCACCGAGTTGAGGATCTGGAAGGAAGAGCTGACATTCGCACAAACTCCTGAGATGTACTGCTGCTGCCCGCACATGTAGCCATACTGAGGACCACAGGCCTGTGGAGACAGGAAACACACGCATACAAACAAACTGAGACTCTAGTTGCTTGAGAAAAACCTACAGGCTGTGATTGGTTAGCTTTCCACCAGTATGAGGTCATGGGTGAGAGGAGGTTCATGACTACTGGAGACAGAAACCAAGAGGAAAGAACTACTCAAACTGAGGATTACACAGAGACTATTAAAAATCACCATAGCTCCCTTCAGACTTTACTTCTCCAGAGAGAAAAAGAGAAGAGGGAAACAGAGCAATTGAGCCTGCAAGGAAGAAGGGATTTAAAATTACCAACAATAACTTGGAAAATGGTATAATATCTATTCATCTTCCAGCCTCATTTCCTTAGATTTCCCTGCATGCTCCCCAACTAAGTGCTTTCCTTGCAACCCGGAGGGATACTGGAGTTGTATAGGAACAAGACTAAGAGTCTGCAGCATGCTAGTGGCTCTGTGAGGCTGTACTTAAGCACAGCGGTGCTTTGAGCTAAATGCTAACGTCAGCATGCTTACGTACTCACAACAACAATGCTAACATGCTGGTGTTTGGCCATGTTACCACGTTCACTATGTTTTCTGTGTTCAGCATCTTATTATTGGAAACGTTAGCATGCTAACATTTCCTAATTAGCAATAAACACAGATTACAACTGAGGCTGATGGGAATGTCAGTAGAAAGAAATACGATTATGTAACACATCCGGGCCTCTTCTTGATCAAATTGTTAAAATGTTTTAGATTAACATTGACGGGTGTTGAATTACAGCATATTTACACAGCCATAGTGTTGAGGAGTTACATTAACACTAATGTTAACCACATTAAGTTTCAGTTACACTTGCAGCTGCACAGGATCTGCCCTCACAGTCCAACATAACATTTTCTTGGACCAAATAACAAGTTACATAAATATATATGTATATTTACTGACCACTAGTGAATTGTTTCTGTAATTTTGACAACCTACCAATCTCATAATCATGTACAAATAATATTTCATGACCATAAAACCTAATGAGTGTCATCAACTCCTACACCCTTACATTTCTGCATTTGCACAGTTGATTCACAGTTTCCTGTTACATTCCCAGGACATGAAGCCTTACTGGGAAGAATGGAGGGTCCAGCCCACTGTTTCCATAGAGAGCAAAGGTCTAGTGAACATATACTTGGTGCCCAGTTTCTTGCAAACAAATGTGCAAAGTTCAGTCCTCCTTTAGTGCTTGGTATGGAAGATTTACCATAGAGCACTTTCATATATTACACGCATAAGAGCAACTTCCCCCTCACCAGAAATCCTCCGTTGGGATTGGTCACCAGTGTGCTTCCCATGGTCATGTTCTCCTTGACTTCATGTAAGTTGGGAACTGTTGTGTTTTCTAAAAAAAAAATAAAAAAAATATGGATAAATAAACAGAGTTTGACAAAAGGAGAGCACAGCAGAGAGAAAGAACAGCTGGACAAATTCCTCTTCTGTATTTTCCCATAGGAAGAGAGAGCCGCTCACCCTCCTTCCTCACTTCCGTCTACACTGAGAAGATGTAATTACTGCTTACATGTGGTTAAAGATAGGATGTTTCATTACTACACCATACCTTCCCTCAGTGTGTGGCAATTAATAAAGCAAACAGAGCACAAAACTGATAAACATCCTAGTTGCGGTGAAGGAGGAATATAGGACTCGAATCATTAAGCAATCACAACATGTGGCTAAAATTAGCTATGTTAGGAAAAACTATTGCTTTAACTCAGGAATGCTTTGGATCTGCTTTACTTTTCTTGCCAAGGGGATCTAAACTCATTCACATGCCGTTTTAATTTCGAATGGAGCTCTTTACCAATCCCCATGAGGGCATTTTGATATTTAACAATTTCTGATTCTCATTAGCAGTCACTTTTGACTTTGGCATGAGCTTTCCTTCAAACAGTACATGCAGCAGAACTGCTCAAACCTTTCCTGTTTCCTTTCCTTTTTCCTTATTTCTTAACTATCTGATAAAATGAGTGACACGGACGGACCAAGGTCCTGCACCTCATGATACGTCCACGTGGGAGTGAAGGCAGCTTTGCGGGGCTGCAGAGGAGAATACACGCTTTGTCCTCAGTAGACTGTGAACTCCAGATAACTATCAGAATGAATCAGACTTATCACACAATCCCTCTTGGAATGACCTCTTTTGGAAAAAAAAAAAATAGGGTGAACTTGGATTTGCTGAAACTTATAGACAAACAAAATGCATTTCAGCTTATCATCTCTCAATCAATTCTTTAGTTACATGCACACTTCATGCAAACAAATATTGTTTCTTGTTGTGTGTGTATTATATTTTCATTTGATATTTCACAATTTGATCAGCAGTAAGGGGTTCTGCAGTCTGAATTTGAAATTGTACAACCAACAGAGTGTGTTGATTGCTTGTCATTTGGATTCAATTTTCCAATAAGGATGTAAACATTATTGCAGCACTGTTTAGCAGACAACTTGCGGATGTTGCCAGTATTTCATTACACATAATAGTCCTGGTATAACCACCTTTCAGTTTTATTGGTCGGATGGAACCGTGATTAAGAATTATATTATAACCACACACATTCAGTCATTATGGTTTGGCAGAGCTCTCTCTCCTGCGCTGGAATAGTGCAAACCTTCCATGGAGACAGGTCTGGCAATGTGAGAGCAGGGCGTCGTCAGTGGGCATAAATCACTCTGCAGGATCAGACTTAGATGTGATTGACTAGTCCTTTCCTTTCATGCAACATCAATATGAACTCTTCCTGCTGGGCTGTTCTTGGACTTTGTCTGATGTTCCACAGGTGGGCTCAAGGAATATCATACAAAAGTGTCAACCAAAATGGGTTTTTGAATAAATTCTAAGTAAAAACTAAGTCATGCAGTAACTTTAAATTCACAATTTAAATTGTTGTCATTACGTAAAGCACTCCCAGTTGTTTGCTGAGCAATCTGGCCCCCGGCTGCCAGACTCGATCGACTCCCAGTGGACGTTCCCCAGACTAAACTTTGTGAGTTTGTGAGATTTTAGGTTTGACTGTCTAGCTCATCCAAGATAAAACAAATACAGCACTCTCCACTGGTGAGCGGAGTATCATTTCCAACCATAAGTGTAAATTCTGAGCTCTTGAAGCCAATAATTTACCAACAGCAGGAAAACTATAACCTCCGTAACTTAATAATTCTATGGTGTGAACAGCTGTGTTGAAAAGCCTTAATCCCTGAGCTGTGCAGATCCACTGTGCACACTATACTAGCTCTCAGTTAGCAAACACTAATAGAGGCTTTGCAGGCTGCTGACCGGGAGCTAAGTTGTGTTTATCGGTTTAATTAAGATATAATTGGAAGGATGAAACATTAAAACCTTGTTTATTTACTGTCTTCCTGTTCTGATGGGCCTCACTTCCTCCCCACAAGACCCAGTCAGATATAGTAAACACACACTGTAGCACAGTCACACAAAAACCTGCCACAATAAAGTACATATTAGGACTTCAACTACTGATTTTCATTATAACAATGTCCTCATTATGTTTAATTTGTCTATAATTTGTGAAACAATAGTGTAAAATGCTCTGTATAATTTCCAAGAGGCCAATGTGACGTCTTTGAATGTCTTGTTTTGTCCAAAACCCTAAAAGATATTCAATTTCCAATCATAAAGCAGCAAATCCTCCCATTTGAGAAACACAGTGATTATTAATCGACTCATTGACTGATCGTTTCAGCCCGATATGTACACAAAGTTCAATGCACAATTGCTAAACACAAAGATGCATAAATTTCATCAACCATGCAGCAACAAAAAGTAATTAATGAGCATTCAAATAGATACAACATACACACACACACACACAGTATTCTTACTTGGTAGCTCCAGTTTGACACACGTGTTGTTCCCCCTCCCCACGGGACACTTGTAGACGTCTCCTGTCCGTTTAGCAGGTTGGCCCGACAGCGGCGATCCAATCAGAACCCTGAAAAAAATAACGAGCAGTTGGGATTGGTGGGTTAGAAATCCTGCCTACAACAGCATTAAAGTTTTACAGTTGCGAGAACAAGCACGTTTCATATATTATTGCAGAGATTAAGCATTGGCAGTTTGGAAGTGTTTTTCCAACTTTACAACAGTTTAGATTTGCCTCAATTATACTTACATAGTTAAATTAAACAACAGGTTCATATTGGTTGAAAAAGCTATTATAGTTTATTGTAATTGGCCTATGAATCTGAGGCTGTCATATCATTATATTATGTTAAAAAACACTCAATTACCACTGAATGTTCACCTCATTACACACTAATGCATGATATGTTACAGATGTTTGCAGATGGGTACAGTGTATGTGTATGTGTGTGTGTGTGTGTGTTTGGTCTGAAGAGGTGGAAGAAGTCCTCCGATCTTTTACTTAAGTACATTTAGAAATACTACCATTCAGAAATATTCTTTTAAAAATCTTAAGTTTAGCATCAAAATATACTTAATTTTCCAAAAGTAAAAGTACCCATTATGCAAAATGATCCATTTCAGAATATTGTACTGTATATTATGTTATTATATTATATTAATGTGGACAGGAAGTTAAAGCTAGTGAAGGTGGATGTCATCTGCTTTATATACTTTATCTGATGGGTAACTTTAGAATTTCCCCCCTGAGGACCAATACAGTTTTATATTAATACATGACCAAACATCAAATCATCATTTATTTGTTGATCACATTTTGCAATAATAATCTGAATCTGCAGAAGTAACAAAAGTTATCCCAAAAAACCGTAAGAAGTATAATGTAGCATAAAATGTACTTGACTAAATGTACTAAGTTACTTTCCACCGCTGCTGGTCTGTACTGCACGTGTATGTTCAGTATGCACAACTGCATGTCCATGTGCAAGCTTCATAACATTGTGTCACTCCGTCAGTGAACTGACGATGCTAAAGAGTCCTTCCTCCCAACACTCAGGCTTATTAAAATTCCTGCGCTCTAATGGGCTGTGGTCATCTAAAGCGAGACACAGAGTGGAAGAACAACACACTCCCTGCTCGGCCCTCCATCAGCTGCCTGTGAGCAACACCACAACATGATCGATTTATTTATGGCCTCAAAAAACATTGGTGCTTATTTCTTTAATTCATCTGTAAATTATGTTTAAATAAATGACTACAGATTGTTTAAGACGGATACATCTTACCATGACTTGAGTGTGTGCGCCTCACTGCAAAAAGGTCCATTCAAAAAAGTCATAATATCTTATTTAAATCTTATTTTTCCTCATCCAAGCTAAATAACCTTGTCAGGCACCATTTTCATCAGATTATTAAACGTGGTCTTGATTTTTAGACCATTTAGGGATGGCAGTTTGCATTTAATGGATTGCCATGAAATTCTGTACAGACATCCATGGTGCCCAAGTGATTAATCCTAATGACTGTGGTGATCTTTTGACGTTTTATCTAGTGCCACCATCAGGTCAAAATCTAATTTGTCCCATACTTTGGTTTATGACCAAATACGTGCAAAACTAATGACGTTCCCATCAACCTCAGCTGTGCTTTTAAGTTATTTATTAATTAATAGTACATGATTAGATTTTTTTTTCACCCACCACAGCGAGATCTAATAAGAAACACGTTTTAAAAAGTGGACTACTTGATTGTCAAACTATTATCCCAAAATACCCGGTAAAGGAAAACTAAATGGTTCTGCTTATTTCAAGAATTATAACTATCTTAAAACTCTGAAGGTCTTACATTCCTTAAGTTCCATTTCTTATTTCAAATAATTTACACTAGTTTTAAAGGAATAGTTCAGTATCTTTTAGGAAATATACATTGAGAGTTAGATGAGAAGATGTATGCAGTCATATCTGTCACTGACTCAACAACAACATGGCATTTTTCTGATTATCTGCGCCAACAGTTTTGTAAGGAGAGACCAAACTTGGTGAGGCAGAGTTATGAGGAACTACAGTGAAAGGATGTCTCTCTCTCTGAACTGTCTCTGCCACATGCTACACATTTTCTCTGTGCAGTTGATCCAGCTTTCAACACTGCTGCAGTGCACTGAAGAGCTAAAGGGTGGAGGCCTGGAAGACACATCTGTGGCTGATCAGTCACCTCCTAGCTATGGCAACCAACCTGCGTCTCCCATCATGAACTCAAGATCTGCATGTCTGTCCCCCATCATTTTCACCCACACTGACACGCTGAGGGCTACATATCATCTCTAATTTTACTGCCCCTCCGCATCATTTCCTTAAAATTTCTCCATCATTATGTTTTTACCTCTTTTCATCGGTTCTAGTTCACTCCTCAGATATCTGATGTCCTCCCCCATGTTGTTTCACGGGTTCAACTTCTTCTGCCCTTATCACTCTGACCTCTTTGGGTAACGCTTCTCTCTGAGTTGGAACAAAATAGTGCTATCTGGAGATGCAACAGAGCCTGTGTGTGTTCGGGGGAACAGCGTGCAAGGTTCAGTCACAGCTGGCTCAGCTGATTAGCGGTGAGTGGATTACTGTAACTGATCTCATATGAGCTTGATAAGATCATTACTGCAGAGCAGCACCAGGTACAGAAATTTGGGAAAGAATCAGCTTCGGTGTTGCAGCAGGTTGGAGAGATACTGGAGCAAACTGGCAAAAAGACTGGAGTAACTGAAGGAGAGATGTAGAGGAAAGAACGACAGACGAAGAGCCATTAACCAAACTCTAATAGCACTTTACAAGGTTTTAAAAATGTGCTCCCAGACAATTTTAGCAGGGAGCCACAGATACTCGGTTTCAGTGTATTTACAAGCTCAGTGTGTGGATACTCTGGTGGGCAGTTTACAGTTAACAGCTAGAGTAGTAAATGCAAGGATCCTCATTACAGCAGCAGCAGCTGCTCTCCTTCACTTAGTTTTACAGGTGAATTAGGGTTTTTTGCTTTTGTTAATGTTGTGGATTCAATATAAACTGAACTGAATACTTGTCCTGATGTAATAAAATGTTCTGAACGGTTTTGGAAAGGTCTCTAGGACACAATACTAAGGACATTTTCTGATAAATAAAAAAAGAATGTTTGTGAGGACCACCAGAGCCGGGGCACCAGTTTGTGAATAAACACCAAAGAGTCGATACTGCTCGTCAGACACCTTCACCTGCACAGCGAAGTCAAGTTTCCATCCAAATGTAGGGCAAACTTTTATTACATTTCCAGAAAATGGTCAAAAGAAATTACAAATGAATGTTACTGGCTTATTCTATCTGTTCAATATGCAATAAGCCACAATGATTGCATTATATTTGGTTCACGAGAGGCAGCTCTGGAACTGTTGAGAACAGCAGTGAGTTGTTGGTAAGTAATAATACGCAGGAAGTAGAGAGTTCTCTATTTTTTCCCCTTTGTGCATAAGAGATGGTAACTTAAGTTTAAGTTAACTTAACTTACTTAAGTTAAGTTAACTAACTTAAGTTATTAAAGTGCTCTTAACAATATCGCTTGTGCTGCTGCTGCCTTTTACAGTGATCTGACAGCATTCCATTCACACTGGTTAGGTGTTTTAAATGTGACAAGGTCCGACGTGACATCATGTTAAACCGCCATCACACGGTGGCATCTGTGAAATGGAGTGGAAACTGTGTGGCGGTGAAAGATGATGAATGTTAGACACAACTTAATGACTCACCATTTCCCCTCGCTGTTCTCAAACTGCTGCACAGTGTAGCCGAACATGTCCTCCAGCGGACCGCTGAACGACAATCCATTTTTCTGGTCCACGTTGAAGCAGAAGACACACGGCAGCAGCACTGCAGGGGGAAAGGAAAGGTTATACAGAATGCCAGAGACTTTGTTTACCAAGCAGATCAATGCATTATCCACTGTACTGCTATCCAGAGTAAATTTAGATTAAAGAATCTAACTGATTAATAAATAATCCAATCCTGAAATAAGATACTTGTGCATTAATTTTCTCATGTAAAAAAGCCATCTTAATAGGTTGAAGGTCAACACACTCAAGAAATATTTAGAAAACATTCAAGATGCAACCCGGAAATGAAAAATAAACACATCTAATAATAGAATAAATTCATAAATAATAGACATATCAGTAACTGAGCCACAATATTTACACAATTAAAATGATATCAAAAATATTTAGTAATATACTGTATATAGAGATGGTGTACGGAGATGAGGGATGAACTGTGTGAACCATATCACATATCATATCTCTCTCTCTCTCTCTCTCTCTCACACACACACACACACACACACGGAGAGTCATTTTGGAGGACTCTGGAGGAATTTCCAACATCAATGTGAAGCACTTTGGTCCAAGTCCATTCTGACCTGCAGGACAATGGCTTCTTCTCTGCACTCTGCGCAGCCTGCGCCCGTCTGTCACTGAGCTGAGCATATATCACAGAGGCTCTATATAAATCCATTCATGTCTCATTGTGCCTGTACTACAATGACACTCTTTATATCTACCATACCAGAGAATTCCTCCAGCAGAATTTATTAAATTCCCGGACTTGTGAGGCAGTGCAGAGGAGTCGAAGAAGAGTGGGATTAAAAAAAGAACTTACAGACAGAGACCACATACATGGAGACACCAATAAAAAGCAGCTATTTGTTCTTTGATGATGATGCTTTGTAGCTAATGTGTCTGACCCAAACCAAACAGAGAACTACCATATGGAGTCTGGATTGTTCCCCCAGAATAATTAGAGACTTTTTAGCCACGCTAGCGGAGCAGCTCAAAGCATGGTGGTTCCGTCAGCCGGTGCACCACTTTGGTCCAGTCTGAAATGTGTCTACAAATATTTGATGGACTGGTTTGACATTCTGTGCGGACATTTGTGGCCCCCGGAGAATCAGTCTGAATGACTTTGGTTTCCTCTAGAGGCACCAGTGTTGAATGGGTTGCCATGCAGTTGGATACATGTACGTATGTTCCCCTCGGGAGGAATTGTATTAACTTTGGTGATCTTCTGAATTTTCATCAACTGCCATCAAGTCAAATATTAATTTGTCAGATACTTTGGTTTGTGACGAAATACATGTAGAACTAATGACATTCCCATCAGCCTCAGTGGTACTTTGTGTTTAGTGCTAATTTAGCACGCTAACATTCTTAACGTATATGGTGAACATGGTCAATATTGCCTGCTAAGCAGCGTAGATCTTTCCAACTAAAATTAAATTAACCACTTTATAATAGCCCTGTCACGATTATCAACTTATTGTACATTGTATGGACGTCAATATTGCCCGTTGGGTCTACATGCGTCTTTGTCACCAACATTTTAGCCAACATGATGCCAAAATAAACCGCAGGGTTTCGTTACATCGATATGGTGTGTATAGAGTGAACAGAAGAACACTTTGCTGAGACACGTCTTGCTGTCATTTCTAATCTGTGTTTTTACCCTGACGACAGCATAATTCCAGTCAGAAGGTTTGGAGGAAAACGTACAAATGGACTTTGTTTTAAGCTCCGGTGAGTCTGAATATTCTTAGGAATCAAAAGATCGTTGCTCTATCAAAGGGTGTAATCATTACAACAGGGTCTTAAAATGACAATAATATATTGCATTTATGTCTGGAACAATATATCATCCAACAAAAATAATTATCGTGACAGGCCTACAACATAATAAAAGTCTCTTGTGCATGTTAACAGGCCACGCTTGGCAGCAGACCGACAGGGAGAGCAATACAAACAGGGATCAGTGCATGTATGTGACCATAACTCAAGAAGGCTTAGATGCATTAATTACATGCAATTAAGTTGCTCTGTTGCCGGCCCCTCTCACTGCTCTCTTTTAAACAGAGGACTGCTTCTCATCATCCAGCCATGTTTAGATGTTGATCACACAGATTTCATATAAGATTACACGTTTTACATTCCCCTCTGCTAAAGAGAGACAGACAGAGAAATATAGAGAGAGCGAGAGAGAACCAGACCTGCAGAGTCATACACTGGAATCCCAGCCAAGAAATATTATCCCCCCTTGTTTCTCCCTCGCCCCTCTCTGTACTTCCTCTGTTACCCCTCTCCATTTCCCAGAGAAGCTCCATTTCCTGTTCCTATTAACCAGATTATAGACATCCCCTCAAATCCACAAGTACACACATACACACACGCACATACACACACAGACATAGACACACACAGCTAATTTAGCTGATTTAAGATGGCTTTGGGCCAACCAGGCCTTTTCCATTGATCACTGCCTGAGCTCAAGTGCCGTTCAGAGTCACGCTGGCCTGAGCTGTAAATTACACGGGAATGTCCTCTGTCTATTGGCGGACGAGCCTTTTGTATATAACAATCTCACTTTGCTGTGTTTGGTGTCTCCCGGCTCTGCTCTGCTCAAATCAAAACCAGGGAGTTATGTAACTGGCTATTTCCGTGCCCTGGAAAACCAATAAGTGGACTTCTCCCTTTGTGGATGGAAATAAGTCATTGAGGTATTGGCTTATAAAGCAGTCCATCACTGTCTGGGCGTTCGTTTTTTTCTACTCTACACATGGTGAGCAGAGCAGAAGTAGGAGGTGTTTTTCAGCCGTGTTTTGGCTCCGTGTCGGTCGGTCCACCTCTTTGGTGCAGACTGAAATATTTCAACAGCTATTGGATGGACTGGCCTGAAATCTGGTACAGATGTACTACTCGGGATGAATTGTGAGTACTTTGGTGACGCCCTAACTTTTCTTCCATCGCCACCATCAGGCTTATACTTTGGTTTAGCATGCTTCAGTAAAGCCCTGGATGTAAATATAGTGCATGTGTGTCATTGTTTATAAGAAAAATCAGATTTTTGCTCACCAGAAATGTATAATGTCATTTTGTTTAAATACCAGAGTTAAGACTACAATGAGTCTGTTTTCAGTCAAGCTCCATATGGTCCAGATTGGTCCTGGCAGTCTGTCAGCCACACTAACCCACAATAAAACCCTGCTGCCCTCTTGGACATGTTAACCAAAAAGACCCCAATTTAAGCATTTAACAACTCTGCCAGACATCAAGCCTTGTAGCAAAAGTGAGATCTGTCTGATACAGCCAGGGCAGAGCGCAGCGCAGATCAGCACCTGTTGGCCGGTGAGACATCACACCAGCTTTAAAAATTAACCCAAGTCAGCACCTGTAGGCTTCAAAGCCTCGTTCAGCCACAGTAAAAACACACACCCGACTGGCACCTGCTCATCTGTAACATATCTAACCAGCTATAATCAGCTTTAAAGCTTAACGCAAATCAGCACCTGTGGGCAACAAAGTCATTAGGTAACCGTGAAACTCAACCTTAATCAGTTGTAGTAAGAAACACGTGTCAGCTGTAAAGCTGATCCCAGACAGACAGCTAAAACAAATCCTCTAAAATTAAAGAAAGCAGTAGCTCAGAAACATGATATTTGTTAATCAGTCAGAGTGCAATAATGAATGAATAAATGTTTTTATGATGGACTGGTGTCTGACCCTTTAAAGGAATAAACCCCAAAATGGGCTTTGGGTGGGGCCTGGACCTTTGTGCACCATGTGCTGGTGTTTAACAACAGACACAACTATGCTGGCAGCCTAGAGCCATGAAAAAGGTTATGAAACTGAAATATTTCCAGATTTCCTCCTTTGTTCTTTGGTATGTATCTGTTTTCTTCTCCACTGCTCTTCTTTCTCAGCTCTCCCTTCTTACCTTCCAATATTCATCCTCTGACTGTCTATTTTCCTGCCTGTTCTTTGATTTCTTCTTGTTTCGTATCCACACTTTCCTCTCTAACTACTTTAGGAATGATTAGTCACGAGCTGAACAGGTTTTTAGCTCTGCTGAGTTTGACTTCTTTCATTTGGCTGTCTGCTCAGTGTTGCTCATACTTGGCAGCTGTGCAGTATGTGGGTGTAAAGTGGACGCAAAAGGCCATGAATGTAGGCGTGTTTGTGTCTTTATATGCAGAGGTGAACACAAGAGGCCAAATTCCACTGAGTATAGATATAGATAAAGAAGACAAGTCATGATTAGAAACAAGAGTATGGGTCTAAAGCCATCAGGCTGTAATCTGAAACAGTGGTTCTTTGACCTGCATGCTAACTAAGAATACTAACATGCTGAAAGAATCACTATGTTATCATGTCACAAAAGCAATAAATAAATTGACAAAGTTGCCAGACCTCCATTCCTCTTAAATGTTCATTCATGCGTCACAAGTGTGGTGTTTCTATGGTCATTTGGTTAAATAGGTCCCTGATGTTTAGCAGGTGTAATGTCTACCACATTCACCATCCTACTTTACATAATTAGATGTCCGTCGAAGTAGATGCTGAAATATTTCACTGTGTGATTGAAACCGTTTGAGCTGCTGGTGGCGCAAAAGGAAGAATCAAGATATGCAAAGTCAGTGGGTTTCATCCTCTGGGGAACACGAATGTCTGTTCAATATTTCATGGCAATCTAACAGTTGCTGAGACATTCAAGTCTGGACCGACCTACAGCCATCCCTACAGCCGCACCGTCACAAAGCAAAGCTTGACTAACAATGATCTCCTTCAATCCAGCTTGCTGTTTAATCTGCTTCCTCTCCTCCACCCATTCATTAATTAATTCTCACACCCATCTCGCTCACTCTCTCAAGAAACATCATCCATCTCTCTACTATTTCTTCCTTCTATTCATCTTTGTCCCTCCATCCCTGCTGCCACCCCTACCAGCATCTCTCTCGGCTCCTCTCCTCATACATCCTTTCATTCATTGACTGAACATGTCAGCTCGGCGGTGTCGGATTCCACTCTCTGGAACTTCCAGATGTATTCACTGGAGATCTGCTTTTTCACTGGCGCAGAAAACATGTAGGCTTACAAGCGGAGACCCACGCATGACATCATCCCCCCTGGCGGTTGTCAAAGCTTTCATCCCCAAAATCTCTCTGTGTACTGCAGGGGCGGTTGACGCTCTCCTAACCATATCCCTCCAGCAGACACATACACATACTATGTCTGCTATATCTGCTGACCACAACACGTCTAACAGCTGGGATGGTGGGGCTTCTGGGACAGATCAAACACCTCTGGATTAACTAAAAATACACACGCCCAGGGGTCAAAGTATGACCTTCCTCCAGATTCGATAACCAACACGCAAAAATAATCATGCTATGAGGCAAACAATGGGAGAAAATACAATAACCATGAGCTTGTGGGTAAACTCCATATTCCTTCTAATCACCAACTTGTAAAACATCACTGCAGGTTCACTTTGCAAAATCAGTGAAAGCAAATAGAGACTTTGAAAGACACAGAGACACAAATCAGAATCCAATGAACAACAGGTTCGTCACCTATCCTGTGCACACAGAGCTCTATAACAAGTATACAATTTTGACATGTAACATGATTTGTATAATAAACAACATACACTACAACTGTGATGCCCTAATTCTAGTTTTACAAAGTCGCAGTGTTATTTATTTGTGTTATGTTTAATGTGCTTTTAATAATCAAGTAATGAGGAACTGATACCCTTAGCCAAACTCCCGGCACAGACCAGCACACATTGATCTGCACTATCCACTTATATTGCTAACATTTTAATCAGTGGAAGAAGTATACATGAACAGTAGAGTGCTTCTAGCTCACTGCCTGCTGTTTAGGTGGATCGATGCAATGCATTTATAGGAAAAACAAGAGAGACTTAGCATGGTGGTAGTTTTCAGCTCACTATCTGTTTTTATCCGTCAGTACCAGAAATAGAGTTCTCTTAAAGAAAATACACTTCTTCGCATTCTCTCCAAAAGTTAGATAAGAAGATTGATACCACTCTCTTGTCTGTGTGTGAATGTCGAACTAGAGCCGGGACGTGATTAGCCTAGCTTAGCATAAAGACTGTAAGCAGCGGGTAACAGCTAGCCTGACTGTAGACTTGTCTGTACAGAACAAATAAACAAAATACAGTATATTAATTAGATTTGCTGTTAGGCAACTTTTTAACATTGTCGAGAGCGAGTTTTTATGCTAAGCCATTGCTAATTGGCGCCCAGCTCTAGCTTCATATTTAACGCACAAACATGACAGTGGTATCGATCTTCTCATCTAGTTCTCGGGAAGAGAGCGTATACTCATATTTCCCAAAATTCCCCAAACTAACACACTGTACACAATATATGTTTGTTGATGTTATGTTACTGTCATGTGACTGATTTTACTGTTGATCAAGATAAATGCAGAGATTGAGCATTTCTGCTTGGCAATTACTGAACATTTATTTGAAACTCACTGGTTTGTGATATCGAAATCATGAATGTGAAGAACGTTGTGTAGGGTAAAGAAAGAAAGAAACATCTAGCGTGAAAACTAATTAGCAAAGTGTGAAAAACTCCGTCCTGCTGTGATTTGAAGGTCAAATACGGGGGAAAAAAGACAGATACATATTTTAAACGGGTCCACATTAGTGTGGACATGGCCACAGTGGGGGTGAATCCCACCCCCGTCGATACACTCCCTCTCTCTGTCAAACACACAGATGTGTTCAAGGAGGGTCACAACTCTGCCTGATGTTTTGTTATCAAGGATACATTACGGTAAAAGAAAAACCACACTACACACAACACTTTGAATACTCTACATGAGTAAGATAAACTGACAAAAAAATAAAACTAATGTAAATACAACAATATAGATTGGCTATATTAACTAAACTCAACCTAGGACGGCAGCTTTCTCACAGACATGCGGCCTTTTTACCCTCTCTGGTTGGAAATATGTTTCAAGATCAAAAATCTAAAATGACTTTGTGACGCAATAAAAATTGCTTACGCTGTATTTAAGACATCCCACGTAAGGATTGTGACTTGCGACCAAAATGGACATGACATGAAAAATGAAAAATTGCTTGATAGTTTTGTGAACTTTTGCTCTTAGTATAAAATCCTTAAACTTCCTACTGTTGTTACAAAAAAAATTTACAAAATATTTCTCTTCTTCTTGCAGGTAAGTAGCCAAAACATAGATGGTTTTATGCCACGTTGAAAATACTTAGACTTCAGCTTAAGAGGAGAAAAGAATTCAACAGTCTTAAACATCCACAGTAAATGTTGGCTCTGGTGTCTGGCTCTTTGATTCTGCGATGCTGTCAACAAACCAACTCCAGCCGAAGTCTCTGGAGGTTGTTAAAAAGCAGGTATCAGGACTTCAAACTGCATTTCTTAGCTTTTAGTGTTTTCGATTGCCTCTTTTCTACAAGAAACAAAGAAAGCATATGTATGTATTGATCTATACAGGATCTAATTCTTTTCTTTATTTATAATTTATGCATTTAAAAGTAATTCATGGTTGAACTCAAAGAGAACAAATATCTTCACAAATATACAACTAGAGATATCAGGATCAATTGTTTCTGCTGCAATATGCATTATGAGTCATCTAATATTGATTATCTGATGACACTCACTATCTTACTTTCTTCCATCTATAGAAAAATATACTTTGCCTTGCTCTTTTTCTTCCTGTGAGCTTGTTGTGACATTAAAGTTTAAAGCTGATCCCAAATATTACTGTCTGATGCCATTATATGAATCAGAGCGGTAGAATAATAATTGTCCTTCTCAATCAACTGCAGAATTATTTCTGACCATCATCTACATCAGAATGTAACAGTGAAACATTACAAACAACCACTTTTTTTCCCCCAGGAGACTTTTGTCTGAGAGAAGAGCACCACGACTAGCATGGATGTTCGTTCTGGCCTTTTGTTAATGCAAACACGTTGCCCCAGGCAGACGCCGCAGCTCCACTGCTCCCTGTACGATGCCAGTTTTGATGGATAGCTCTGGCCCGCTGCTGGCCTGGGGGAGAGACAGGGAGGGGCTGGACAGGCCTGATGCACAGATGCAGCATTGCTCTGGTTGCAACACACATCTAGGATCTGAAGCTATCAGCACTTAGCAGGTAGTGAGAGCCTCAGAGGAGTACAAGTATGTGTGTGGGTGTGTGTGTGTGTGTGTGTGTGTGTGTGTGTGTGTGTGTGTGTAAGCATTCCTCATTCCTCATCTTCTGGCAATATGTTAGGGTATCTTGGTTGGCACACACTGGCAAAAACAAGGAAATTAGTCTAGAAAGGCCTAAATCAGTTTTACAGAAATATCACTTATACAACAAACTACACTTAAAACATCCAACCAGCTGCAGCAGTCAACAATGACTTTCCTCTCTCAGTATCAAACGGGGAAGTAGCAACACATTGTTGCTGATGGTCTGGGTACAACGGGTGTATGGTATGGGAGGGAACTGACAAACGACCTACTTAGGAAATATTTAAAAACTTGCTGACTTCTGTAATACCCAACAAAGAAGCTGACAAGACGATTGAACCTCTTCTCAGTCTAATAAAGAAGAAGCAGTGGTCCACTCTCTCTTTAACCTCTGCACTTTTCACTCTTCTCCTTGTTTTTACTCAAACTGGAGATAACGCTATCTCCTCCCAGCGTAGATTCTCTGAAAATGACCTCCCCTCCATCTCCCTATCGTCCTGCCTGCAGCTTTCCTCTCCCAACAACCTCCTTTACACTTTCCCCTTTGCCTCCCTGTCTGCCCTGCTGCCTCCTCCTCTCGTTCTCTTTTGCTCTGATGCCTCACAACAACTGCGCAGTGCCAGAGGTCGCATGACCAAAAAATACCTGAGCACATACAAACTATCTGTAAACATGGCTGAGTGCAGTTGACTGAAGAGATTCATTCCTTTGAATGACTGATCATCTGTATTTGTCTATGCAGAAAAGTGGGACTTAATACATTTCATATTTTAGGAAGACAGTACGTACTAAGTAGGCGTATGTGTGCCTCTAAATGTTTTTTTTTTTCATATCATTTATCTTATCCCTCGGACAAATCTTCAATATTTCTTCAATATGGAAACAATTATACCAGGGTTAATGGGGTTAAGAGGATGCTCCTGAAGATTTAAAAAATGTAACAGTCTGAAGAGAAGTGGGGACAAGTGATGAAGTGTGAAACACATGCAGAATGCGTTTTGTGTGTTATGTGTTCCATGTGTGTTTCTACGTGTGCGTCTGTGTGTGGCCTGACCTTAAGAGGTTAAGACCTACGTAAGCTGACACGACATGTGATGTTGCACCTTTACGGGTGTCTTGTTTGTTTGAAGCTTTTTATAACAGATATCAGTTTCTTTGCAAAGCGTGCGTGCTGTTTAGTGAAGTTTGGGGATTATTCTGTACTTATCTCACTGTCATGTTTATTTTTAAGCTTAGTGGCCACTTATGGGAAGATTGGCTTTTCAAATACTTCATGGCGAAGTCAATCAGTCAAGTGGGACAGTTCACAACATTCACAACCAAAAAAGAACAACACATTCAATACATCTACTGTATTTACCCAGTTTTCGACCAGACAAGATAAGTTCTGCATGTTACTGCTAAAACCATAAGATGACTGGTCATAGAACAGAAAATCTTTGGCATAAGCATCACTTTGGCAACCCTAAGTTTCCTTTTCTTTCTCTCTCACTTCCCCATTTGCAGCTATGGCAGAGACAGAAACTCAATTCGATGAACGATGACTCAGTTTCCACTGCGAAACAAAAACAACCTGCTGGTGGCACTCGAGGAAAAGTCAGGGGATCACCAAAGTCTGTAGGATTCATCCTCTGGGAACCATGAATGTGTCTGTAACATTTCATGGCAATCCACCAAGTTGTTGTTAAGATATTTCAGTCTGGACCAAAGTGGTGGACTGGCCAGTTGACTAAGCAGCTGAACTGGTACATTACCACTTCACCAGCTAAGTTAACATTTAAGTGACGCACAAATCAAGTTTATAGAAAGGTCTGTAAAAATAGGGGCATCAGGTGGAAGTCAAGATGCATACCAACTTTGCTGCATACCATATTTCCTCTTCATATCTACACTGAACGCTGTTCACAAAGGCACAGAATGCCCAAAGGTATCCCTTCAGATGTTTTGTCTCAGATTTCTGCTCATGGCAAGATAAATGACAAGACCTTGGGGTAAAACAGCACAGTTGCCATCAGTTTTGATCGGAGCCAGTAGTGCCATGACCAACGTCATAAAATACATCAGCTATACCTGACCTTGAACATCCATTACTTTGCAAGTGATAGCTTCATGGTTGGTGCATGCTGCAGAGACAGCAGAACCAGCTACACATCTGTAGTGGTTTGAAGCAGTAGGGCATGAAACAAAGTCATGTGGGTGGCCTTTGTGGTTTCACAGGCTTGCGGCAAAATCTTTAAAGCTTCTTTTGACTAACACAGCTCTTCAAGGCATATGCTCTTCTATTTTGTGTTTATGCTCAGAGTGCAACTTCCTGCCCTTTTCACATTAGTCACCTCTACGTGCACCCAAGATGCACGAGTTTGTCTTCATCTTAAAAATCATCATGTGATACCTCCCTGATAAGTGCAGTAGCCTACAACTGAAAAGGAATTCCAAGTGAAGTTAACTCCTCTAAAACACGATGCACATATTCTATGTCACGCTAATAATTACTAATAAGCTTAGCTAAGAAAGTCTTGACTTTGAATGGAAGCCCAAGTATCTGGACATGCTGACAGACCACAAAGTACTTATATAAGGCTGCAAATAAAGATCAATTTCATTATCGTGTTTGTTCTATCAAATGTCAGAATGTAGTGGAAAATGCCTATTGCAATTTCCTAAACCCCAAGGAGACCCTTTGTTTTGTCCGACGAATGTCAAAAACCAAAATATATTTAGTCTACTATCACAGAAGACAAAGAAAAGGTGCAAATCCTCACATTTAAGAAGTTGAAACAAACTGGCACCAGCTGTCACTTCTTTCGCTTTAAATATTTTTGCTTTGATGATGGCTACTGGAGGCATAGGCTGTTGTTACTGGATTATTTCAATTTGTTGGTCACAAATTTTTTTAGGGCACTTTATTGATTTCTTTATTATCACTTTATCTGATATATTTGACAGATAGACAGTGTGAAATTGAAGTGCTGAGAGAGAACCACAATCATTTTCTCACAATTACACAGACATCTCAGAAATGTAAAGCATGAGGTAAGTGTTAGTTGGTGTGCAGATATCTCTGTTCACAGGAAGTGTCACAATCTGCACATCATATATAGTTAATTATAAACTACCAGGAAAAACATTCCTTAAAAAAATGTGCTAAAAATCATACCTCAGCAGAGATATTTTTAGAGATATCTTGATGGTCTACCTGAAATCATAAATTTGTCCAAGTTTTATTAAGCTTAAAAGTATTACTTTAAGTGGGCAGGATGCTGTTGCTGTCATGCAAGTGAGCACGTGACCTTCCTCTGACAGAAAACATGACTGTGTTTGTCATCTCGAGAAAACGTGACTGGATTATGAAACTTTATTTTTTGCAAATAGATACTTGCTCTGTTAAATGTCCAGAACTCCAAGCAGGCATGATCCACTCTTCTACTCTCTATTCTTACTTAGTGAATGTATTGGATGCATTCTGGGCATCTGGGGTACTGGAAATAAAAGTCCTGTTCATTTTCTGCATAGACAACGTCAAGTGACTTGGACGGGTATGATACTCAATCATCAGTACAAAAGAGGTTCCTGGTTCTTGGATAAGAAGCAAAGTTTCAGTCCTGTGTACATAAAAACATCCTGAGAGGAGTCAACTACGACTCCAAAGGTGGATTTTGGTGAGAATTATTTAATTATTTAAATTATTTAAATCGCTACGTTTAAAATGTTACTAATTGTTGAGAGCAGGTAAAGAGTGCTCTTTGTGGAAAACAGTTTAAATCAGTTCTGCTTCAGATCCTGGGTGTTGGCCAGCACGATGCCATTGGTGTGTGTGTGTGTGTGTGTGTGTGTGTGTGTGTGTGTGTGTGTGTGTGTGTAAAGCGTCTCGGGAACTGTTCAGGTTGAAAAGCGCTACATAAGTTAAGTTCATCAATTTACCATTTAACAAATGGCAATGGGAATGTTAGTTTCAAGAATTAAGTCATAGAGTAAAGTACTGGATGAGTTGATATTTTGACCTGGTGGTGGAACGAGAGGAAACATCAGAGGGTCCTGATCAAAGTCAGGAGGATTCATCGTCTGTGGACCACAAGTGTACAAAATTGCATGGCAGTCCGGCAGATAGTGGTTGCGACTGCAGAGAGTCTGTCAGTCTTCCCACTAGATGAGATGTTTTGGTGACAGACAGAAGTCAAGACAATAAACCTGATTTCCTGTCACACCTTCAAAGTGTTCAGTGGCAATGGCATAACTTAAAACAATACCACAACCAATTAAAAGAATAAGGATGTTAAAAGGGAACGCACCAAAGATGCCGACAGAAACAACATTATCAGATGTTAATTACTTCACTTTCCTGGGAATCTGTCTGCTGCTGCCCGCAGACAGTTTATGTCAAATTAGTGCAGATTGCTGCGACCCAGGGAGGGATCTGATTCAGCAGATAGATATAGAGACAGTACAGGAAGACCAGGAGAAAACATATTGTTAATGACGGAGATGGCCAGGTTCACTACTTGGGCTCATAAATTCAATTCAGAGCTTTAAAGCCTGAAGACTTATATCCCTTGACCTTGCAGCGTTCAGTGAATGAACTATCTACTGCAGCATTCCACGTGCTCATGAAAATGTAGAGAATAAAAAATATGAGATGTGAGAAACTGCAGGGGAAAGAAATAGCATCTCAGTCCCCAAAGGAATGCTGAGGAGGCTAAATCAGTTTGTGTTTGACCAACCCTTCACCCCTTCTCTCCATCTCTGTGGCAGACATCGTTACAAAGACGGAGACATTAAATACATTCCTAAGTAAGAGGAACATGTAGTCTGTGTTCTGGATGTGACGGCAGAACTTCTGCTGCGTTAAAGAACCCTGTGAACTCCAAAATCTCCTACGGTTGTTTCTCACGTCCGACAAACAAACCCCTCATCATGTGTGATCTCTGTGATGCGCTGATGTTTCGGAGGGCTCAGATGAACAGCGGCAGCTTGTAACAAGCACAACAAAGAGAACGAGAGAGGCAAAAATTCAAGTTCAAGTCATTTTCAAGCAGCAATTATTTGGACTGTAGGTTTGATAGAACAAGTCACTTAAGAACATCATCATTGGACTTTATTGGAAATCGAGATTGGCATTTTCTTACTACATCCTGACATTTTATAAACCAAAATACTAATGGATTAATGAAGAAAGTAATTGGTACTGGATTTTGTTTAACTTATTATCAAGTAAAAAAAATTAACATTCTTTGGTGCCAGCTTCTAAATTCTGAGGATTTGCAGCCCTTTTTCAGATTTATATCCCCTTAAGGTATATATTTAGGTGTTTGTGCTGTTCTCTGCCTTAATAAGCTCGGTCACTCCTGTCTGACACATGCTGATTGAAGCCAGATGCCCCTCTCCTCTGCAGCGCCAAACTCAAACCACCTGTAGCCCCATCTCCGTCAGGAATTTACGGAGATTAAATGCTGCCACTACAATAACCACAAGTGGGCTTCTGAGGCACACGGAGCCGCGGCTCCCACAGCACAACGCGGGATCTCCCAGTATGGTCTCAAACCAGATGCCGAGCCGAGGTCATACTCAGACAGCTCAGACTACACGAACCCACCCAGCGCATCATGAGGCAATACCACAACACTAACTAGTTAGTTTCAGTTAAGTAACCTCCACACACGTGTCTCTCCCCCTCCATCTCTAACTCAATTCTCTAATGACCGTCACAAGTCAGCATCACATGTAAGCAGGTGGAGTCTGAGCATTAAAGAGAGGCGTGCACCGTTTACTTTGCTCTCTCTCTCTCTCCCTTTCCTTCTTCCTCCTCGTCTCTCTTTTTTGTTTTTGTTTTTGCCGGTTCTGTCCATCACGTTTGAACATCTTGGACGTGACCTAGAAGTGAATTCGCCGCTGTCGCTCACTACCGCGCCACTGTCACATGCTCAACAGCCACGCAGCTCCTTCTTCTTTTTCCTGACGCTGAAGTCTAAACACTGACGCGCGCAGCATTCAATTAGAGCGCCGAACAGTAATCTCACTGCCTGTGACGCCTCCGTCAAATGAGCCAATATCCCGTTTCTAAGACCGAGCTGCTGCGCGTAGAAACAATTAAGCGCGGTGCGGTTTCCCTCAGAATAAACGACATCTGGGCAACACGGACGGAAAGTATTTAGAGGGCAGTTTACGTGGACACCGTGGCACCACCATCTTTTAATTGGCGTGCAGGCAACGCGAGCGACACACCTAATGGATGCTTTCAGCGGCTCACTCGTCAATTATGCAGACTGCCGTGAAAGCTGCCGTCCAGCCTGTGCGTAAAAGAGACCCCGACGCATCTCTCTCTCTCTCTCTCTCTCTCTCTCATCATTTCATCTGAAAACCAGCACAATTCTCTGTGACAAGAATTACTCACCGACAGCTGCCACTGTTGTCAAAGTGAACTGTCGACTTGTCGCGAGCATCCCGGCGCACTGAAGGCTTCAGTTACTTCACTTACAGGACTTCTCCCCCACCACCACCACCACCACCTTTTCACGCTCGCTGGTGAAATGGACAGAGATCCCCGGATACGTCAATCAAAATAAGTCTTCCCGCGCCGCAGCATCCACACTTTGAAGTCTCGGTCTCCGGGGTCCCGTCTCAAGGCTCCGCAGCTCTGGATGAGCTCCGTTCCGTTGCGCGTCTCGCTGCCACAAACAAAAACAGGGAGGAGAAAACAGGAGGAGGAAGGCGGTCTGTAAAGTCGCGAGGAGTCAGCGTACAGGACCTTATAAGCTGTATTGCCAGTGAGAAAATCATCCGCCGACGGAAATAGGCCTGTAACTGTCAGGCATGAATCATTTAGACCAGAATATCGACATTTTAACATACAGCATTCAGTGTGTGACAGCTGATCCTTCATTCGAATTGCCCTTTAACCCCCTTGATTTATTATAATACCGTTAAAGTCACATTATAGTTGCATCATAAGTGTATCAGAGAATGATTTTGGGTAAAAGTGCATCACAGAATTTGGCAAATTCGACTTGTGAAATTGATGATTTGGCATTTTTCATGCGGAACAAAACTTCTCCTCTAATCATTATCAGAGGCTGAATGTTATCAGGACAATTTAAAACCTGTTACAAACTAAATTGAGGGAAGAAAAGTAGAACAGTTTTTACTCTTCGATACATTTAGCAAAATGGCTCTTAAGCCTCCTTTTTGGCACTCAACCCTTTATGCAAATCATGTATTTCTCAGGGGCACACACTCATTTACCAGCTGTGGTTTTGTGTTGAAACTTGAGGTCATTATACTGTATTTAAAAAAAAGTTTGAAGCCTTACCATCTGTGTTAGTAGCCACTGAAATATGTTTTTCATTTGTCAGTCGAACAACCTAATCCAGATCGTTTCCCACCACCATATACAGTATGTTCAATATATACAGTATATATTACCATGTAAAAGAAGAAATACTTTGCATACTTTTTATTCTAGCAATGTGATGATTAAATGAAGAAGTCACCAACACACCAAACTAAGACTTTTACAATAAAATAATACATTTAAATATTATACATTTTTACATTTTAACATGTGATGTTTTAACAAAATACAGTTTATACCAGCAGTATGTGATCTGACTTTTTCTGTTGCCTATGATTGTTCTGGCATCTTTCAACTGCTGTTGTAAGATGTCAGAAAAATATATAGTAGACAGTATATACAGTGCTGATTAGCTGAAATGGGCATAATTAACCAGGGTTGTGACTAAATCCTACATTCTCATATGTTGTTGTTCATTTAGATTCAGATTTTTAGGCTGAAAGAAACAAAAGACCAGGGATGCATTTGTGCAGCTGCTTGTATCTGGCCAGTAGCTCAATTCCCATACAGGAATGAACAAGGCATCCAGGCCCACTAATTCAGCCCCCAGGTGATTTATAACGTTACAAAAAGTGCATGGGTTACAAATAGTCTGACAAGTGATGCCAGTTCCAGTGATCCACAGCTGGAGAGGACTCACAAAAAAAACCCCAGTAAGATTATTGCAGGATTATTATAGGAAGGGTGGTGGACGAAATTTATTCTAAGTGGGCCAGAGCTCCCGTATCACAACCAACCATCCAGGTGCAATGTTACCCTATAATGCAGAAAACAGTATGTTACCTACTCTAGAGCAAAGAGGTTCTCTTTAAAATTATGCACAGGGCAGTATTTTTACAGTCCCTTCCATCATCCTGTAATAGAACACTAAAATGATCTGAAACTCAGCGATTCTGCACTAGTCTGCAGTTATTATAATTATATTGAAATAGCTCACAAGCAGAACATACAATTCCTCTCATGGCAGGTTCGCGGCACATCAAACTAGTGGAGAGAAACCTGCTGGCACCACCCTCTGAGTGGTAAGACATGCAGCACGAACAGAAAAGTTCTTTCAAACTGTCACATCATAAAACTGAAAATCAGACGCTATGGTTAGGGTTTGGTTAGGTTTAGGCACAAAACTGACTAACAATCAGCGTTGAAGCAAAAGGGCAGTATGCATATTTCACTTTTTGCGATTGTAGCACCTACAAACCACTGGTGTAAACATCTGCTGCTGCACTCTAACAATCACTTAGCAACCTCCATCTACTGTAGAAACTACAATTTCAGAGATTTCTTTGAGCACAAGACCAAAATATCTAAGGGGTTGTATGGTTATCTTTATTAAAATGAACTTTGCAGCCCTATTTTATATTTAGTTGCTTTTTACTCTGCAAGTTTCTGCGTGCATGCATGTATCCATTTCTTCAATCACTCAGTAGCAGAACCACCGTTACCCTTCTTCATTTCTGTGTGTAAATATTATGAATGTCTATATACAAAGAACTACAAACATGAAGATCATTTCATCAGCTAGCATGCAGAATGAGTTCTTTACAATACATACAGCATATCCTGTTGTAGACTTCTTCATTATGTAACTATTCTCACACATACGCACACGATTTGGCAACAAAAAATGGGGTGTTACACAGCATTATGCAATTAACAACACAACGCATGCGCACTTTAAACGTTTACAAAGACGCACATCTGACTCTCCGACAGGATCACAGGAACTGCAGTGAATGGGACAGTTTACAAGAGTCCTTCCGGTCGTCAGCCCTGCAGATATCTCTTACTGAGACTCAGGAAGACTCTGATTAGTTTCTGATGTATTTCCTCACTACAATATACCCTTCCCCACCCATCTCCCCCTTTCCTCATCCTCTTGCACACCACAGGCCCCCTCGCATGCTTTTATTTCTCCTTGTAACAATGTATAGAGAGTGTAGAAAGGGTACTCCATGTTTTCATTTTTCACCTCTACATAGTTTTCTCCGCGCCCTCTGTCCCTTGCCTCTCACCGTGACATGCTATATACATCTATTGGCCATGGAAGTCTATTCTAATGTGTTTTGCCTCTCTCTCCCCCTTTAAATGTCTGTATATACGCAGACAGGAAGAGAGCATTAGGAGCGCTCAAGGCTCTTAGGGACCCAAATGAATCAAATGCATCTCCAGTCAGTTTCACAAATACTTTGTTTGAGAATATTCTTAAAAACATTAATATTCTCCAATCACGGTAGCCTTTCTGAGCTGCTTTTTGTGGCGTACGGCACTAAGATAATAAAGACAAACTGTGTATCCCAGGCCCAGTAAATCCCTTTAAGTGGAGGAAATTAGCTTGGTTCATATTGTCCGGCAGACAATATTTATTTGGAGACTGAGTCAATCATTGCGTCGTGCTAAAACAAAGCGGTAGACCCTCCTAACCCAATAACAAGCTTTCCCCTCCAGTGAAAGCTATTTACAGTGAGAATCTAAGGAATCTGTAATGTATACAACAGGATAGTGCTTGTGTCTAAAGGCAGATGACAGCTCATATTAAACATATACTATGTATGGTATTCTCTGATACCTGGAAATTTGAGACTATATTTAACTAATACCTGTTGACACAAATGAACCCTTAAAAAGGGGCACTCCAGCGATTTACTTCCATAAAGTCACAAGAGACAGATTAAAGCTGCACTTATCAATATTATTGTATTAACAATTGATCTAATGACTAATGTGGTTTGACTAAATGTCACTTGTAGGGATGAACCCACTAAGAATTATCACCCAACTCTGCAGTTCCCCTCAGCTCTATGGAGCATTTAGCCCCTTTCAGCTCATTGTTTTGGCTTTACAACCCTCAACTGGTTCACTCTCACCGCTCTCATAAACCTCATGTCTGGTCGCACCGGCAGGCAGCTGTTTTTAACAAAAACGCTCCGTAAAATCGACAGTACACTACCTTCCCAGCAGCAACAGCAGACAGGCAAAGTAGGCCACTAGATGGTGAGCATAGCGGAGCATTTAGCAGCTAAAGAGTCAGATACTTCCCTTTAGGAGTTGGTGGAGACCAAAAACAGCAGTAAAAAGGAGAGTGAACACTGGACTTACATGTAGGTGGACCGAAACACAACTCCAACCGAATGCTAGATGCATAAATAGGCAGCTATTTGTTAATGTTTGCCATAAAAACTTTAACAGGTGATGTCCATGCTGTATTTATAACTTGTTCCGCAGCATCCAAGTCGCCAAAAAAAATCTAAATTTATGCTGTAAATTTAAGCAGCAGAAGGCAAGGTATCTTGACTTTTAGTGCATAATGTCAAACTTCAGAAACAGTGCATTCTATAATTCCTGCAATACAATCAATAATTATATCATTAAATTCATGCTTTCTTGTAAATGTTTATTTCTTATATACTCACTAGGCCAGTTTGTAACACAGGTTTTCTGTCATAAATGTGTAGTGGCCAAGCTCAAGCTGAGAAAACCCTGATAACAACATCAGAAGTTATTTTCTCAGACTTGACAAAGCTCCTCCAGAGCCATGGAACAAATGTTTTCACAGGTTTCCCATGACAAGTAAACTGACTTCTGTCAGTAAAATCCGGTGTGTATCTTTAAAGAACCTCCTTACTTTTTACCACAGCACCATCAAGAGCCAAATTAATGTCGTTTGGTGAAAGTTCAAGAAATTCTTCAAGGACAATTTGACAATTGACCTACTGAGTAGTTGTCATTTAATAAAATAAATGAAATGTGTGGGAACTCAAAGTAGCTATACAAATGTAAAGATACTCAAAGAGGACGTTTCTTTTCTATTTACATCATAACAAAACAGTCAGGAGCTGAATTTCTAATAGGACAAATACGGCAGCTCACGGTTTTCAAGCATGACTTAGCAATACCACAGGAGAGGAACTTCAAGGGAAAAAAAGAAAGACCTCTGTCAGTTCAGTGTGAAATAAAACAGATCCATCCTAACTGATTCCTCCGTGATGAGAACAGCATTTGACTATGTTCTGAACTCTAATATTAACCAGAGCAAGGCGAGCAAATGGAAACATATCAAGCTTAACCCCACCCCCCTCCCTTGGTACAACTCTTGTGCCTGTGTTCACTATCTTTCTTTTATTTATTATTTTATACTAATGATGTGACTGTAACAAATGTTTGAAGAGTGATCAACAAAGAGGAAATGCCTCATAATAAAAAGCAGATGGAAACCAGTGTGATAAGTGGATCTGTACTTTATTTCCTGGGTATCAGACACAGCCTTGTCTTAGACCATTAGCGCTAACAGTATTCTTTCCATTTAAACCCTCGGTGCAGGGCTTCATTACTTGTAAATCCTTACGTTCCAGCAATAAGGAGTTTTGTACCCATTATTTACCCACATCTAAAACCAAAGATTTGGAATTGGGAACTCAGTGAAGTGTAAGGTCAAAGAGTTAAAGGAGAGGATGCATTACAAATGCCCAAACAGCAAGTTTAAGCTGGTCAATCCTTTTCTTCTTAATTCAAACTCTGATGCCTGCATGTGAGTAGAAATTAGCACACTATCTTCAAAGATTCAAGGGGGGGCGGGGGGGGGGGGGGGGGGGGGGGGGGGGGGCGGGGGGGGGGGG